>JBAPLH010000176.1:0-60782 GCA_037897445.1 Ceriops zippeliana
CACCTTTGGATGATGGATTTAAATAGAATTGGTGATTTCTTGGTGTATATGCTTGTTTGATTCAATTTAATATACTAGGTTGTTTAGCCACATGTGTTATATTTCTTGATCAATGTATCAAAAAAGTGTGTTTGGAATCAAAAGAGGAAACATGCTAACTAGAAATGATGGGAGGAACTCTCTATTTTTGAATTCAACAATTAATATCTATAAGAAATGCAATTCAAAATCGAGGACACCATTGTTTGTTAAATTGAATGAATTCATCTTATAACTGGTCCATGGGCATTTTCTCCATAATGAATATAGTTATTAAGAAAGAAACACAAGTTAATTTCAAGGTTACTGCATGAAAAATAGTCCTGGTAACAACAAGAGGAGCCTAATTAACTTGAGGTGATTAGAAATTCTCATTATTTAGGAATTAAACCAGTTAACATTTGTACGAAATGCAAACCATGATGAATGGCACCTTTGGCTGATGGATTTAAATAGATTTGGATTTTATTGGTGTTTATGCTTGTTTGCTTCAATTAATATACTAGGTTGTTTAGCCACATGTGTTATATTTCTTGATCAATTTATCAAAAAGTGTGTTTGGAATAAAAAGAGGAAACTTGCTAACCAGAAATGATTGGAGGAACTCTCTATTTTTGAATTCTATCATTAATATCAAGAAGAAATGCAATTCAAAATCAAGGACTCCATTGTTTGTTAAATTGAATGAATTCATCGTTTAGATGGTCCAAGGGCATTTTTTTCAAAATGAATATAGTTATTAAGAATGAATCAAAGGTAAATTTCAAGGTTATTGCATGAAAAATATTCATGGCAAAAACAAGAGAAGCATAATTGACATTAGGTGATTAGAATGTCTCATTATTTAAGAATTAAACCAATTAAAATTTGTACGAAATGCAAACCATGATGAATGGCACCATTGGATGATGGATTTAAATAGAATTGGAGATTTCTTGGTGTATATGCTTGTTTGATTCAATTAATATACTAGGTTGTTTAGCCACATGTGTTATATTTCATGATCAATGTAACAAAAAGTGACTTTGGAATCAAAAGAGGCGCCTTGTTAACAAAAAATGATGCGAGGAACTCTCTATTTTTGAATTCAACAATTAATATGAATAAGAAATGCCATTCAAAATCAAGGACTCCATTGCTTGTTAAATTGAATGAATTCATGTAATTGATGGCCCACATGTAATTTTTTTGTAATGAATATAGTTATTGAGAAAGAAAGAAATGTTAATTTCAGGGTTATTGCATGAAAATTAGTCCTGGTGAGGAGCCTAATTAACATGAGGTGATTAGAAATTCTCATTATTTAGGAATTAAACCAGTTAACATTTGTATGAAATGCAACCCATGATAAATGCCACCTTTGGCTGACGGACTTAAATAGATTTGGATTTTTATTGGTGTTTATGCTTGTTTGATTCAATTAATATACTAGGTTGTTTAGCCACATGTGTTATATTTGATGATCAATGTATAAAAAAGTGTGTTTGGAATCAAAAGTGGAAACTTACTAACCAGAAATGATGGGAGGAACTCTCTTTTTTTGAATTCTATAATTAATATCAAAAAGAAATGCAATTCAATATCAAGGACACCATTGTTTGTTAAATTGAATGAATTCATCTTATAGATAGTCCATGGGCATTTTTTTTCATAATGATTATAGTTATTAAGAAAGAAACACAAGTTAATTTCACGGTTACTGCATGAAAAATAGTCCTGGTAATAACAAGAGGAGCCTAATTAACATGAGTTGATTAGAAATTCTCATTATTTAGGAATTAAACCAATTAACATTTGTACGAAATGCAAACCATGATGAATGGCACAATTGGCTGATGGATTTAAATAGAATTGGAGATTTATTGGTGTTTATACTTGTTTGATTCATTTAATATACTAGGTTGTTTAGCCACATGTATTATATCTCATAATGAATGTATGAAAAAGTATGTTTACAATCAAAAGAGGAAACTTGCTAACCAGAAATGATGCGAGGAACTCTCTATTTTTGAATTCTATAATTAATATCAATAAGAAATGCAATTCAAAATCAAGGACTCCATTGTTTGTTAAATTGAATGAATTCATGTATTTGATGACCCACGTGCATTTTTTTCATAATGAATATAGTTATTAAGAAAGAGACAATAGTTAATTTCAAGGTTATTGCATGAAAAATAATCCTGGTAACATTAAGAGGAGCCTAATAAACATGAGGCGATTAGAAATTCTCATTATTTAGGAATTAAAACCATTAACTTTTGTACGAAATGCACACCATTATGAATGGCACCTTTTGATGATGGATTTAAATAGATTTGGATTTTTATTGGTGTTTATAATTGTTTGATTCAGTTAATATACTAGGCTGTTTAGCCACATGTGTTATATTTCATGATCAATGTATCAAAAAGTGTGTTTGGAATCAAAAGATGAAACTTGCTAACTAGAAATGATGCGAGGAACTCTCTATTTTTGAATTCAACAATTAATATCTATAAGAAATGCAATTGAAAATCAAGGACACCATTGTTTGTTAAATTGAATGAATTCATCTTATAGATGGTCCATGGGCATTTTCCTCATAATGAATATAGTTATTAAGAAAGAAACACAAGTTAATTTCAAGGTTATTGCATGAAAAATAGTCATGGAAAAACCAAGAGAAGCCTAATTAACATTAGGTGATTAGAATGTCTCATTATTTAGGAATTAAACCAGTTAACATTTGTATGAAATGCAAACCATGATGAATGGCACCATTGGATGGTGGATTGAAATAGAATTGGAGATTTCCTGGTGTATATACTTGTTTGATTCATTTAATTTACTAGGTTGTTTAGCCACATGAGTTATATTTCATGATCAATGTATCAAAAAGTGGCTTTGGATTCGAAAGAGGAGCCTTGTTAACCAAAAATGATGCGAGGAACTCTCTATTTTTGAATTCAACAATTCATATCAATAAGAAATGCAATTCAAAATCAAGGACTCCATTGTTTGTTAAATTGAATGAATTCATGTAATTGATGGCCCACGTGCATTTTTTTCATAATGAATATAGTTATTAAGAATGAAACAAAAGTTGATTTCAAGGTTATTGCATGAAAAATAGTCCTGATAACATCAAGAGGAGCCTAATAAACATGAGGTGATTAGAAATTCTCATTATTTAGGAATTAAACCAGTTAACATTTGTACAAAATGCAAACCATGATGAATGGCACCTGTGGCTGATGGATTTAAATAGATTTTGATTTTATTTTGGTGTTTATACTTGTTTGATTCAATCAATATACTAGGTTGTTTAGCCACATGTGTTATATTTCATGATCAATGCATCAAAAAGTGTGTTTAGAATCAAAAGAGGAAAATTGCTAACGAGAAATGATGCGAGGAACTCTCTATTTTTGAATTCTATAATTAATACCAATAAGAAATACAATCCAAAATCAAGGACACCATTGTTTGTTAAATTGAATGAATTCATCTTATAGATGGTCCAGGGGCATTTTTTCATAATGAATATAGTTATTAAGAAGGAATCATAAGTAAATTTCAAGGTTATTGCATGAAAAATAGTCATGGCAAAAGCAAGAGAAGCCTAATTTACATTAGGTGATTAGAATGTCTCATTATTTAGGAATTAAACCAGTTAACATTTGTACGAAATGCAAACCATGATGAATGGCACCTTTGGATGATGGATTTAAATAGAATTGAAGATTTCCTGGTGTATATACTTGTTTAATTAAATTAATATACTAGATTGTTTACGCACATGTGTTATATTTCATGATCAATGTATCAAAAAGTGTGTTTGGAATCAAAAGAGGAAACTTGCTAACTAGAAATAATGCGAGGAACTCTCTATTTTTGAATTCAATAATTAATATCTATAACAAATGCAATTCAAAATCAATGACACCATTGTTTGTTAAATTGAATGAATTCATCTTATAGATGGTCCATGGGCATTTTCTTCATAATGAATATAGTTATTAAGAAAGAAACACAAGCTAATTTGAAGGTTATTGCTTGAAAAATAGTCCTGGCAGCAACAAGAGGAGCCTAATTAACATGAGGTGATTAGAAATTCTCATTATTTAGGAATTAAACCAGTTAACATTTGTACGAAATGCAAACCATTATGAATGGCACCTTTGGCTGATGGATTTAAATAGATTTGGAGATTTATTGGTGTATATACGTGTTTGATTCAATTAATATACTAGGTTGTTTTGCCACATGTGTTATATTTGATCATCAATGTATCAAAAAGTGTGTTTGGAATCAAAAGAGGAAACATGCTAACCAGAAATGATGCGAGGAACTCTCTATTTTTGAATTGAACAATTAATATCTATAAGAAAAGCAATTCAAAATCCAGGACACCATTGTTTGTTAAATTGAATGCATTCATCTTATTTATTGTCCATGGGCATTTTCTTCATAATAAATATAGTCATTAAGAAAGAAACACAAGTTAATTTCAAGGTTATTGCATGAAAAATAGTCCTGGTAACAACAAGAAGAGCCTAATTACCATGAGGTGATTAGAAAATCTCATTATTTAGGAATTAAACTAGTTAACATTTGTACGAAATGCAAACCATTATAAATGCCACCTTTGGCTGACGGATTTAAATAGATTTGGATTTTTATTGGTGTTTATGCTTGTTTGATTCAATTAATATACTAGGTTGTTTAGCCACATGTGTTATATTTGATGATCAATGTATAAAAAAGTGTGTTTGGAATGAAAAGTGGAAACTTGCTAACCAGAAATGGTGGGAGGAACTCTCTTTTTTTGAATTCAACAATTAATATCTATAAAAAATGTAATTCAAAATCAAGGACACCATTGTTTGTTAAATTGAATGAATTCATCTTATAAATGGTCCATGGGCATTTTCTTCATAATGAATATAGTTAGTAAGAAAGAAACACAAGTTAATTTCAAGGTTATTGCATGAAAAATAGTCATGGCAAAAACAAGAGAAGCCTAATTAACATTAGGTGATTAGAATGTCTCATTATTTAGGAATTAAACCTGTTAACATTTGTACGAAATGAAAACCATGATGAATGGCACCTTTTGCTGATGGATTTAAATAGATTTTGATTTTTATTGGTGTTTATACTTGTTTGATTCATTTAATATACTAGGTTGTTTAGCCACATGTGTTATATTTCATAATGAATGTATCAAAATGTGTGTTTAGAATCAAAAGAGGAAACTTGCTAACCAAAAATGATGCAAGGAACTCTCTATTTTGTAATTCTATAATTAATATCACTAAGAAATGCAATTCAAAATGAAGGACTCCATTGTTTGTTAAATTGAATGAATTCATGTAATTGATGACCCACGTGCATTTTTGTCATAATTTCAAGGTTATTAAGATGGAAACAAAAGTTAATTTCAAGGTTATTGCATGAAAAATAGTCCTAGAAACAATAAGAGTTGCCTAATAAACATGAGGTGATTAGAAATTCTCATTATTTAGGAATGAAACCAGTTAACATTTGTACGAAATGCAAACCATTATGAATGGCTCCTTTGGCTGATGTATTTAAATATATTTGGAGATTTATTGGTGTATATACTTATTTGATTCAATTAATATACTAGGTTGTTTTGCCACATGTGTTATATTTCATCATCAATGTATCAAAAAGTGTGTTTGGAATCAAAAAAGGAAACATTCTAACCAGAAATGGTGCGAGGAACTCTCTATGTTTGAATTCAACAATTAATATCTATAGGAAATGCAATTCAAAATCCAGGACACCATTGTTTGTTAAATTGAATGAATTCATCTTATTGATGGTCAATGGGCATTTTCTTCATAATGAATATAGTTATTAAGAAAGAAACACAAGTTAATTTCAAGGTTATTGCATGAAAAATAGTCCTGGTAACAACAAAAGGAGCCTAATTAACATGAGGTGATTAGAAATTCTCATTATTTCGGAATTAAACCAGTTAACTTTTGTTTGAAATTCAAACCATGATGAATGGCACCTTTGGTTGATCGATTTAAATAGATTTGGATTTTTATCGGTGTTTATACTTGTTTGATTCATTTAATATACTAGGTTGTTTAGCCACATGGGTTATATTTCATAATGAATGTATCAAAAAGTGTGTTTGGAATCAAAAGAGGAAACTTGCTAACCGGAAATAATGCGAGGAACTCTCTATTTTTGAATTCTATAACTAATATCAATAAGAAATGCAATTGAAAATCAACGACTCCATTGTTTGTTAAATTGAATGAATTCATCTTATAGATGGTCCATGGGCATTTTTTTCATAATGAATATAGTTATTAAGGAAGAATCACTAGTAAATTTCAAGGTTATTGCATGAAAATTTGTCATGGCAAAAACAAGAGAAGCCTCAACAACTTTAGTAGAATGTCTCATTATTTAGGAATTAAACCAGTTAACATTTGTACGAAATGCAAACCATGATGAATGTCACCTTTGGCTGATGGATTTAAATAGATTTGGATTTTTATTGGTGTTTATGCTTGTTTGATTCAATTAATATACTAGGTTGTTTAGCCACATGTGTTATATTTCTTGATCAATTTATCAAAAGGTTTGTTTGGAATCAAAAGAGGAAACTTGCTAACCAGAAATGATTGGAGGAACACTCTATTTTTGAATTCTATCATTAATATAAAGAAGAAATGCAATTCAAAATCAAGGACACCATTGTTTGTTAAATTGAATGAATTCAACTTATAGATGGACCATGGGCATTTTCTTCATAATGAATATAGTTATTAAGAAAGAAACACAAGTTAATTTCAAGGTTATTGCACGAAAAATAGTCCTGGTAACATCAAGAGGAGCCTAATTAACATGAGGTGATTAGAAATTCTCATTATTTAGGAATTAAAATTGTTAACATTTGCACGAAATGCAAACCATGATGAATGGCACTTTTGGCTGATGGATTTAAATAGATTTGGATTTGTATTGGTGTTTATACTTGTCTGATCCCATTACTATACTAGGTTGTTTAGCCACATGTGTTATATTTCATAATAAATGTATCAAAAAGTGCGTTTGGAATCAAAAGAGGAAACTTGCTAACCAGAAATGATGCGAGGAACTCTCTATTTTTCTATTCAGAAATTAATATCTATAAGAGATGCAATTCAAAATCAAGGACCCTATTGTTTGTTAAATTGAAAGAATTCATATTAGAAATGGTCCATGGGCATTTTCTTCATAATGAATATAGTTATTAAGAAAGAAACAAAAGTTAATTTCGAGGTTATTGCATGAAAAATAGTCCTGGTAACAACAAGTGAAGCCTAATTAACATGAGGTGATTAGAAATTCTCATTATTTAGGAATTAAACCAGTTAACATTTGTACGAAATGCAAACCATGATGAATGGCACCTTTGGATGATGGATTTCAATAGATTTGGATTTTTATTGGTGTTTATACTTGTTTGATTCAATTAATATACTAGGTTCTTTTGCCACATGTGTTATATTTGATGATCAATGTATCAAAAAGTGTGTTTGGAATCAAAAGAGGAAACTTGCTAACCAGAAATGATGCGAGGAACTCTCTATTTTTGTATTCAAAAATTAATATCTATAAGAAATGCAATTCAAAATCAAGGACACCATTGTTTGTTAAATTGAATGAATTCAACTTATAGATGGTCCATGGGCATTTTCTTCATAATGAATATAGTTATTAAGAAAGAAACACAAGTTAATTTCAAGGTTATTGCACGAAAAATAGTCCTGGTAACATCAAGAGGAGCCTAATTAACGTGAGGTGATTAGAAATTCTCATTATTTGGGAATTGAACCAGTTAACATTTGTACGAAATGCAAACCATGATGAATGGCACCTTTGGAAGATGGATTTCAATAGATTTGGATTTTTATTAGTGTTTATACTTGTTTGATTCAATTAATATACTAGGTTGAGTAGCCACAGGTGTTATATTTCATGATCGATGTATCAAAAAGTGTGTTTGGAATCAAAAGAGGAAAGTTGCTAACCAGAAATGATGCGAGGAACTGTCTATTTTTGAATTCAACAATTAATATGTATAAGAAATGCAATTCAAAATTGAAGACACCATTGTTTGTTAAATTGAAAGAATTCTTCTTATAGATGGTACATGGGCATTTTCTTCATAATGAATATAGTTATTAAGAAAGAAACACAAGTTAATTTCAACGTTAGTGCACGAAATATATTGCTTGTAACTTCAAAAGGAGCCTAATTAACATGAGGTGATTAGAAATTCTCATTATGTAGGAATTAAAATTGTTAACATTTGTACAAAATGCAAACCATGATGAATGGCACTTTTGGCTGATGGATTTACATAGATTTGGATTTTTATTGGTGTTTATACTTGTCTGATCCCATTACTATACTAGGTTGTTTAGCCATATGTGTTATATTTCATAATGAATGTATCAAAAAATGCATTTGGAATCAAAAGAGGAAACTTGCTAACCAGAAATGATGCGAAGAACTCTCTATTTTTATATTCAAAAATTAATATCTATAAGAAATGCAATTCAAAATCAAGGACACCATTGTTTGTTAAATTCAATGAATTCATCTTATAGATGGTCCATGGGCATTTTCTTCATAATGAATATAGTTATTGAGAAAGAAACAAAAGTTAAATTCAGGTTATTGCATGAAAAATAGTCCTGGTAACAACAAGTAGAGCCTAATTAACATGAGGTGATTAGAAATTCTCATTATTTAGGAATTAAACCAGTTAACATTTGTACAAAATGCAAACCATGATGAATGGCACCTTTGGATGATGGATTTCAATAGATTTGGATTTTTATTGGTGTTTATACTTTTTTGATTCAATTAATATACTAGGTTGTTTTGCCACATGTGTTATATTTGATGAACAATGTATCAAAAAGTGTGTTTGGAATCAAAAGAGGAAACTTGCTAACCAGAAATGATGCGAGGAACTCTCTATTTTTGTATTCAAAAATTAATATCTATAAGAAATGCAATTCAAAATCAAGGACACCATTGTTTGTTAAATTCAATGAATTCATCTTATAGATGGTCCAAGGGCATTTTCTTCATAATGAATATAGTTATTAAGAAAGAAACACAAGTTAATTTCAACGTTAGTGCACGAAATATATTGCTTGTAACTTCAAAAGGAGCCTAATTAACATGAGGTGATTAGAAATTCTCATTATGTAGGAATTAAAATTGTTAACATTTGTACAAAATGCAAACCATGATGAATGGCACTTTTGGCTGATGGATTTAAATAGATTTGGATTTTTATTGGTGTTTATACTTGTCTGATCCCATTACTATACTAGGTTGTTTAGCCACATGTGTTATATTTCATAATGTATGTATCAAAAAGTGTGTTTGGAATCAAAAGAGGAAACTTGCTAACCAGAAATGATGTGAGGAACTCTCTATTTTTGTATTCAAAAATTAATGTCTATAGGAAATGCAATTCAAAATCAAGGACACCATTGTTTGTTAAATTGAATGAATTCATCTTATAGATGGTCCATGGGCATTTTCTTCATAAGGAATATAGTTATTAAGAAAGAAACAAAAGTTAATTTCAAGGTTATTGCATGAAAAATAGTCCTGGTAACAACAAGCGGAGCCTAATTAACATGAGGTGATTAGAAATTCTCATTATTTAGGAATTAAACCAGTTAACATTTGTCTGAAATGCAAACCATGATGAATGGTACCTTTGGATGATGGATTTCAATAGATTTGGATTTTTATTGGTGCTTATACTTGTTTGATTCAATTAATATACTAGGTTGTTTTGCCACATGTGTTATATTTGATGATCAATGTATCAAAAAGTGTGTTTGGAATCAAAAGAAGAAACTTGCTAACCAGAAATGATGCGAGGAACTCTCTATTTTTGTATTCAAAAATTAATATCTATAAGAAATGCAATTCAAAATCGACGACACCATTGTTTGTTAAATTGAAAGAATTCTTCTTATAGATGGTCCATGGGCATTTTCTTCATAATGAATATAGTTATTAAGAAAGAAACACAAGTTAATTTCAACGTTAGTGCACGAAAAATAGTCCTGGTAACATCAAGAGGAGCCTAATTAACATGAGGTGATTGGAAATTGTCATTATGTAGGAATTAAAATTCTTAACATTTGTACAAAATGCAAACCATGATGAATGGCACATTTGGCTGATGGATTTAAATAGATTTGGATTTTTATTGGTGTTTATACTTGTCTGATCCCTTTACTATACTAGGTTGTTTAGCCACATGTGTTATATTTCATAATGAATGTATCAAAAAGTGCATTTGGAATCAAAAGAGGCAACTTGCTAACCAGAAATGATGCGAAGAACTCTCTATTTTTGTATTCAAAAATTAATATCTATAAGAAATGCAATTCAAAATCAAGGACACCATTGTTTGTTAAATTGAATGAATTCATCTTATAGATGGTCCATGGGCATTTTCTTCATAATGAATATAGTTATTGAGAAAGAAACAAAAGTTAAATTCAAGGTTATTGCATGAAAAATAGTCCTGGTAACAACAAGTGGAGCCTAATTAACATGAGGTGATTAGAAATTCTCATTATTTAGGAATTAAACCAGTTAACATTTGTACGAAATGCAAACCATGATGAATGGCACCTTTGGATGATGGATTTCAATAGATTTGGATTTTTATTGGTGCTTATACTTGTTTGATTCAATTAATATACTAGGTTGTTTTGCCACATGTGTTATATTTGATGATCAATGTATCAAAAAGTGTGTTTGGAATCAAAAGAGGAAACTTGCTAACCAGAAATGATGCAAGGAACTCTCTATTTTTGTATTAAAAAATTAATATCTATAAGAAATGCAATTCAAAATGAAGGACACCAGTGTTTGTTAAATTGAATAAATTCATCTTATAGATGGCCCAAGGGCATTTTGTTCATAATGAATATAGTTATTAAGAAAGAAACACAAGTTAATTTCAAGGTTAGTGCACGAAAAATAGTCCTGGTAACATCAAGAGGAGCGTAATTAACATGTGGTGATTAGAAATTCTCGTTATTTAGGAATTAAAATTGTTAACATTTGTACGAAATGCAGACCATGATGAATGGCACTTTTGGCTGATGGATTTAAATAGATTTGGATTTTTATTGGTGTTTATACTTGTCTGATCCCATTACTATACTAGGTTGTTTAGCCACATGTGATATATTTCATAATGTATGTATCAAAAAGTGTGTTTGGAATCAAAAGAGGAAACTTGCTAACCAGAAATGATGCGAGGAACTCTCTATTTTTGTTTGCAAAAATTAATATCTAAAAGAAATGCAATTCCAAATCAAGGACACCATTGTTTGTTAAATTCAATGAATTCATCTTATAGATGGTCCATGGGCATTTTCTTCAAAATGAATACAGTTATTAAGAAAGAAACAAAAGTTAATTTCAAGGTTATTGCATGAAAAATAGTCCTGGTAACAACAAATGGAGCCTAATTAACATGAGGTGATTAGAAATTCTCATTATTTAGGAAATAAACCAGTTAACATTTGTACGAAATGCAAACCATGATGAATGGCACCTTTGGATGATGGATTTCAATAGATTTGGATTTTTATTGGTGTATATACTTGTCTGATCCCATTACTATACTAGGTTGTTTAGCCACACGTGTTATATTTCATAATGAATGTATAAAAAAGTCTGTTTGGAATCAAAAGAGGAAAGTTGCTAACCAGAAATGATGCGAGGAACTGTCTATTTTTGAATTCAACAATTAATATGTATAAGAAATGAAATTCAAAATCGAGGACACCATTGTTTGTTAAATTGAAAGAATTCTTCTTATAGATGGTCCATGGGCATTTTCTTCATAATGAATATAGTTATTAAAAAAGAAACACAACTTAATTTCAACGTTAGTGCACGAAAAATAGTCCTTGTAACATCAAGAGGAGCCTAATTAACATAAGGTGATTAGAAATTCTCATTATGTAGGAATTAAAATTGTTAACATTTGTACAAAATGCAAACCATGATGAATGGCACTTTTGGCCGATGGATTTAAATAGATTTGGATTTTTATTGGTGTTTATACTTGTCTGATCCCATTACTATACTAGGTTGTTTAGCCACATGTGTTATATTTCATAATGAATGTATCAAAAAGTGCATTCGGAATCAAAAGAGGAAACTTGCTAACTAGAAATGATGCGAAGAACTCTCTATTTTTGTATTCAAAAATTAATATCTATAAGAAATGCAATTCAAAATCAAGGACACCATTGTTTGTTAAATTCAATGAATTCATCTTATAGATGGTCCATGGGCATTTTCTTCATAATGAATATAGTTATTGAGAAAGAAACAAAAGTTGATTTCAAGGTTATTGCATGAAAAATAGTCCTGGTAACAAGTGGAGCCTAATTAACATGAGTTGATTAGAAATTCTCATTATTTAGGAATTAAACCAGTTAACATTTGTACAAAATGCAAACCATGATGAATGACACCTTTGGATGATGGATTTCAATAGATTTGGATTTTTATTGGTGTTTATACTTGTCTGATCCCATTACTATACTAGGTTGTTTAGCCATATGTGTTATATTTCATAATGAATGTATCAAAAAGTGCATTCGGAATCAAAAGAGGAAACTTGCTAACCAGAAATGATGCGAAGAACTCTCTATTTTTGTATTCAAAAATTAATATCTATAAGAAATGCAATTCAAAATCAAGGACACCATTGTTTGTTAAATTCAATGAATTCATCTTATAGATGGTCCATGGGCATTTTCTTCATAATGAATATAGTTATTAAGAAAGAAACAAAAGTTGATTTCAAGGTTATTGCATGAAAAATAGTCCTGGAAACAACAAGTGGAGCCTAATTAACATGAGTTGATTAGAAATTCTCATTATTTAGGAATTAAACCAGTTAACTTTTGTACAAAATGGAAACCATGATGAATGACACCTTTGGATGATGGATTTCAATAGATTTGGATTTTTATTGGTGTTTATACTTGTCTGATCCCATTACTATACTAGGTTGTTTAGCCATATGTGTTATATTTCATAATGAATGTATCAAAAAGTGCATTCGGAATCAAAAGAGGAAACTTGCTAACCAGAAATGATGCGAAGAACTCTCTATTTTTGTATTAAAAAATTAATATCCATAAGAAATGCAATTCAAAATCAAGGACACCATTGTTTGTTAAATTCAATGAATTCATCTTATAGATGGTCCATGGGCATTTTCTTCATAATGAATATAGTTATTAAGAAAGAAACACAAGTTAATTGGAAGGTTATTGCACGAAAAATAGCCCTGGTAACATCAAGAGGAGCCTAATTAACATGAGTTGATTAGAAATTGTCATTATTTAGGAATTAAAAAATTTAACATTTGTACGAAATGCAAACCATGATGAATGACACCTTTGGATGATGGATTTCAATAGATTTGGATTTTTATTGGTGTTTATACTTGTTTGATTCAATTAATATACTAGGTTGTTTTGCCACATGTGTTATATTTGATGATCAATGTATAAAAAAGTGTGTTTGGAATCAAAAGAGGAAACTTGCTAACCAGAAATGATGCGAGGAACTCCCTATTTTTGGATTCAAAAATTAATATCTATAAGAAATGCAATTCAAAATCAAGGATACCATTGTTTGTTAAATTAAATGAATTCATTTTATAGATGTCCCAAGGGCATTTTCTTCATAATGAATATAGTTATTAAGAAAGAAACACAAGTTAATTTCAAGGTTAGTGCACGAAAAATAGTCCTGGTAACATCAAGAGGAGAATAATTAACATGAGGTGATTAGAAATTCTCATTATTTAGGAATTAAAATTGTTAAAATTTGTACGAAATGCAAACCATGATGAATGGCACTTTTGGCTGATGGATTTAAATAGATTTGGATTTTTATTGGTGTTTATACTTGTCTGATCCCATTACTATACTACGTTGTTTAGCCACACGTGTTATATTTCATAATGAATGTATCAAAAAGTGTGTTTGGAATTAAAAGAGGAAAGTTGCTAACCAGAAATGACGCGAGGAACTGTCTATTTTTGAATTCAACAATTAATATGTATAAGAAATGCAATTAAAAATCGAGGACACCATTGTTTGTTAAATTGAAAGAATTCTTCTTATATATGGTCCATGGGCATTTTCTTCATAATGAATATAGTTACTAAGAAAGAAACACAAGTTAATTTCAAGGTTATTGCACGAAAAATAGTCCTGATAACATCAAGAGGAGCCTAATTAACATGAGGTGATTAGAAATTCTCTTTATTTAGGAATTAAACCAATTAACAATTGTACGAAATGCAAACCATGATGAATGGCACCTTTGGATGATGGATTTCAATAGATTTGGATTTTTATTGGTGTTTATACTTGTTTGATTCAATTAATATACTAGGTTGTTTTGCCACATGTGTTATATTTGATGATCAATGTATAAAAAAGTGTGTTTGGAAGCAAAAGAGGAAACTTGCTAACCAGAAATGATGCGAAGAACTCTCTATTTTTGTATTCAAAAATTAATAACTATAAGAAATGCAATTCAAAATCGAGGACACCATTGTTTGTTAAATTGAAAGAATTCATCTTATAGATGGTCCATAGGCATTTTCTTCATAAGGAATATAGTTATTAAGAAAGAAACACAAGTTAATTTCAAGGTTATTGCACAAAAAATAGTCCTGATAACATCAAGAGGAGCCTAATTAACATGAGGTGATTAGAAATTCTCTTTATTTAGGAATTAAACCAATTAACAATTGTACGAAATGCAAACCATGATGAATGGCACCTTTGGATGATGGATTTCAATAGATTTGGATTTTTATTGGTGTTTATACTTGTTTGATTCAATTAATATACTAGGTTGTTTTGCCACATGTGTTATATTTGATAATCAATGTATCAAAAAGTGTGTTTGGAATCAAAAGAAAAAACTTGCTAACTAGAAATGATGCGAGGAACTCTCTATTTTTGAATTCTATAATTAATATCAATAAGAAATGAAATTCAAAAACAAGGACTCCATTGTTTGTTAAATTGAAGGAATTCATCTTATAGACGGTCCATAGGCATTTTCATCATAATGAATATAGTTATTAAGAAAGAAACACAAGTTAATTTCAAGGTTATTGCACCAAAAATAGTCCTGGTAACATCACGAGGAGCCTAATTAACACGAGGTGATTAGAAATTGTAATTATTTAGGAATTAAACCAGTTAACATTTGTACGAAATGCAAACCATGATGAATGGCACCTTTGGCTGATGGAATTAAATAGATTTGATGTTTTATTGGTGTTTATGCATGTTTAATTCAATTAATATATTAGGTTGTTTAGCGACATGTGTTATATTTCATGATCAACGTATCAAAAAGTGTGTTTGGAATCAAAAGAAAAAACTTGCTAACTAGAAATGATGCGAGGAACTCTCTATTTTTGAATTCTATAATTAATATCAATAAGAAATGAAATTCAAAATCAAGGACTCCATTGTTTGTTAAATTGAAGGAATTCATCTTATAGAAGGTCCATGGGCATTTTCATCATAATGAATATAGTTATTAAGAAAGAAACACAAGTTAATTTCAAGGTTATTGCACCAAAAATAGTCCTGGTAACATCACGAGGAGCCTAATTAACACGAGGTGATTAGAAATTGTAATTATTTAGGAATTAAACCAGTTAACATTTGTACGAAATGCAAACCATGATGAATGGCACCTTTGGCTGATGGAATTAAATAGATTTGATGTTTTATTGGTGTTTATGCATGTTTAATTCAATTAATATATTAGGTTGTTTAGCGACATGTGTTATATTTCATGATCAACGTATCAAAAAGTGTGTTTGGAATCAAAAGAAAAAACTTGCTAACTAGAAATGATGCGAGGAACTCTCTATTTTTGAATTCTATAATTAATATCAATAAGAAATGGAATTCAAAATCAAGGACTCCATTGTTTGTTAAATTGAATGAATTCATCTTATAGATGGTCCAGGGGCATTTTTTCATAATGAATATAGTTATTAAGAAGAAATCATAAATAAATTTCAAGGTTATTGCATGAAAAATAGTCATGGCAAAAACAAGAGAAGCCTAATTAACATTAGGTGATTAGAATGTCTCATTCTTTATGAATTAAATCAGTTAACATTTTTACGAAATGCAAACAATGATGAATGGCACCTTTGGGTGATGGATTTAAATAGATGTGGAGATTTATTGGTGTATATACTTTTTTGATTGAATTAATATCCTACGTTGTTTAGCCACATGTGTTATATTTCATGATCAAAGTATCAAAAAGTGGCTTTGGAATCAAAAGAGGAGCCTTATTAACCAAAAATGATTGGAGGAACACTCTATTTTTGAATTCAACAATTAATATCAATAAGAAATGCAATTCAAAATCAAGGACACCATTGTTTGTTAAATTGAATGAATTCATATAATTAATGGCCGACGTGTAATTTTTTTGTAATGAATATAGCGATTAATAAAGAAAGAAATGTTAATTTTAGGGTTATTGCATGAAAATTAGTCCTGGTAACAACAAGAGGAGCCTAATTAACATGAGGTGATTAGAAATTGTCATTATTTAGGAATTAAAAAATTTAACATTTGTACGAAATGCAAACCATGATGAATGACACCTTTGGATGATGGATTTCAATAGATTTGGATTTTTATTGGTGTTTATACTTGTTTGATTCAATTAATATACTAGGTTGTTTTGCCACATGTGTTATATTTGATGATCAATGTATAAAAAAGTGTGTTTGGAATCAAAAGAGGAAACTTGCTAACCAGAAATGATGCGAGGAACTCCCTATTTTTGGATTCAAAAATTAATATCTATAAGAAATGCAATTCAAAATCAAGGATACCATTGTTTGTTAAATTAAATGAATTCATCTTATAGATGTCCCAAGGGCATTTTCTTCATAATGAATATAGTTATTAAGAAAGAAACACAAGTTAATTTCAAGGTTAGTGCACGAAAAATAGTCCTGGGTAACATCAAGAGGAGAATAATTAACATGAGGTGATTAGAAATTCTCATTATTTAGGAATTAAAATTGTTAAAATTTGTACGAAATGCAAACCATGATGAATGGCACTTTTGGCTGATGGATTTAAATAGATTTGGATTTTTATTGGTGTTTATACTTGTCTGATCCCATTACTATACTACGTTGTTTAGCCACACGTGTTATATTTCATAATGAATGTATCAAAAAGTGTGTTTGGAATTAAAAGAGGAAAGTTGCTAACCAGAAATGACGCGAGGAACTGTCTATTTTTGAATTCAACAATTAATATGTATAAGAAATGCAATTAAAAATCGAGGACACCATTGTTTGTTAAATTGAAAGAATTCTTCTTATATATGGTCCATGGGCATTTTCTTCATAATGAATATAGTTACTAAGAAAGAAACACAAGTTAATTTCAAGGTTATTGCACGAAAAATAGTCCTGATAACATCAAGAGGAGCCTAATTAACATGAGGTGATTAGAAATTCTCTTTATTTAGGAATTAAACCAATTAACAATTGTACGAAATGCAAACCATGATGAATGGCACCTTTGGATGATGGATTTCAATAGATTTGGATTTTTATTGGTGTTTATACTTGTTTGATTCAATTAATATACTAGGTTGTTTTGCCACATGTGTTATATTTGATGATCAATGTATATAAAAAAGTGTGTTTGGAAGCAAAAGAGGAAACTTGCTAACCAGAAATGATGCGAAGAACTCTCTATTTTTGTATTCAAAAATTAATAACTATAAGAAATGCAATTCAAAATCGAGGACACCATTGTTTGTTAAATTGAAAGAATTCATCTTATAGATGGTCCATAGGCATTTTTCTTCATAAGGAATATAGTTATTAAGAAAAGAAACACAAGTTAATTTCAAGGTTATTGCACGAAAAATAGTCCTGATAACATCAAGAGGAGCCTAATTAACATGAGGTGATTAGAAATTCTCTTTATTTAGGAATTAAACCAATTAACAATTGTACGAAATGCAAACCATGATGAATGGCACCTTTGGATGATGGATTTCAATAGATTTGGATTTTTATTGGTGTTTATACTTGTTTGATTCAATTAATAATATACTAGGTTGTTTTGCCACATGTGTTATATTTGATAATCAATGTATCAAAAAGTGTGTTTGGAATCAAAAGAAAAAAACTTGCTAACTAGAAATGATGCGAGGAACTCTCTATTTTTGAATTCTATAATTAATATCAATAAGAAATGAAATTCAAAAACAAGGACTCCATTGTTTGTTAAATTGAAGGAATTCATCTTATAGACGGTCCATAGGCATTTTCATCATAATGAATATAGTTATTAAGAAAGAAACACAAGTTAATTTCAAGGTTATTGCACCAAAAATAGTCCTGGTAACATCACGAGGAGCCTAATTAACACGAGGTGATTAGAAATTGTAATTATTTAGGAATTAAACCAGTTAACATTTGTACGAAATGCAAACCATGATGAATGGCACCTTTGGCTGATGGAATTAAATAGATTTGATGTTTTATTGGTGTTTATGCATGTTTAATTCAATTAATATATTAGGTTGTTTAGCGACATGTGTTATATTTCATGATCAACGTATCAAAAAGTGTGTTTGGAATCAAAAGAAAAAACTTGCTAACTAGAAATGATGCGAGGAACTCTCTATTTTTGAATTCTATAATTAATATCAATAAGAAATGAAATTCAAAATCAAGGACTCCATTGTTTGTTAAATTGAAGGAATTCATCTTATAGAAGGTCCATGGGCATTTTCATCATAATGAATATAGTTATTAAGAAAGAAACACAAGTTAATTTCAAGGTTATTGCACAAAAATTAGTCCTGGTAACATCAAGAGGAGCCTAATTAACACGAGGTGATTAGAAATTCTCATTATTTAGGAATTAAACCAGTTAACATTTGTACGAAATGCAAACCATGATGAATGGCACCTTTGGCTGATGGAATTAAATAGATTTGATATTTTATTGGTGTTTATACATGTTTAATTTAATTAATATATTAGGTTGTTTAGCGACATGTGTTATATTTCATTATCAACGTATCAAAAAGTGTGTTTGGAATCAAAAGAAAAAACTTGCTAACTAGAAATGATGCGAGGAACTCTCTATTTTTGAATTCTATAATTAATATCAATAAGAAATGGAATTCAAAATCAAGGACTCCATTGTTTGTTAAATTGAATGAATTCATCTTATAGATGGTCCAGGGGCATTTTTTCATAATGAATATAGTTATTAAGAAGAAATCATAAATAAATTTCAAGGTTATTGCATGAAAAATAGTCATGGCAAAAACAAGAGAAGCCTAATTAACATTAGGTGATTAGAATGTCTCATTCTTTATGAATTAAATCAGTTAACATTTTTACGAAATGCAAACAATGATGAATGGCACCTTTGGGTGATGGATTTAAATAGATGTGGAGATTTATTGGTGTATATACTTTTTTGATTGAATTAATATCCTACGTTGTTTAGCCACATGTGTTATATTTCATGATCAAAGTATCAAAAAGTGGCTTTGGAATCAAAAGAGGAGCCTTATTAACCAAAAATGATTGGAGGAACACTCTATTTTTGAATTCAACAATTAATATCAATAAGAAATGCAATTCAAAATCAAGGACACCATTGTTTGTTAAATTGAATGAATTCATATAATTAATGGCCGACGTGTAATTTTTTTGTAATGAATATAGCGATTAATAAAGAAAGAAATGTTAATTTTAGGGTTATTGCATGAAAATTAGTCCTGGTAACAATAAGAGGAGCCTAATTAACATGAGGTGATTAGAAATTCTCATTATTTAGGAATTAAACCAGTTAACATTTGTACAAAATGCAAACCATGATGAATGGCACCTTTGGCTGATGGATTTAAATAGATTTGATGTTTTATTGGTGTTTATACATGTTTGATTCAATTAATATATTAGGTTTTTTAGCCACATGTGTTATATTTCATGATCAATGTATCAAAAAGTGTGTTTGGAATCAAAAGAAAAAACTTGCTAACTAGAAATGATGCGAGGAACTCTCTATTTTTGAATTCAACAATTAATATCTATAAGAAATGCAATTCAAAATCATGGACACCATTGTTTGTTAAATTGAAAGAATTCATCTTATAGATGGTCCATGGGCATTTTCTTCATAATGAATATAGTTTTTAAGAAAGAAACACAAGTTAATTTCAAGGTTATTGCACGAAAAATAGTCCTGGTAACATCAAAAGGAGCCTAATTAAGATGAGGTGATTAGAAATTCTCATTATTTAGGAATTAAACCAGTTAACATTTGTACGAAGTTCAAACCATGATGAATGGCACCTTTGGATGATGGATTTCAATAGATTTGGATTTTTATTGGTGTATATACTTGTTTGATTGAATTAATATACTAGGTTATTTAGCCACATGTGTTATATTTCATGATCAATATATCCAAAAGTGTGTTTGGAATCAAAAGAGGAAACTTGCTAACCAGAAATGATGCGAGGATCTCTCTATTTTTGAAATCAATAATTAATATCTATAAGAAATGCAATTCAAAATCAAGGACACCAATGCTTGTTAAATTGAATGAATTCATCTTATAGATGGTCCAGGGGCATTTTTTTCATAATGAATATAGTTATTAAGAAAGAATCAAAAGTTAATTTCAAGGTTATTGCATGAAAAATTGTCCTAGCTAAAACAAGAGATGCCTGATTAACTTTAGGTGATTAGAATGTCTCATTATTGAGGAATTAAACCAGTTAACATTTGTATGAAATTCAAACCATGATGAATGGCACCTTTCGATGATGGATTTAAATAGAATTGGAGATTTCTTGGTGTATATGCTTGTTTGATTCAATTAATATACTAGGTTTTTTACCACATGTGTTATATTTCATGATCAACGTATCAAAAAGTGTGTTTGGAATCAAAAGAAAAAACTTGCTAACTCGAAATGATGCGAGGAACTCTCTATTTTTGAATTCTATAATTAATATCAATAAGAAATGCAATTCAAAATCAAGGACTCCATTGTTTGTTAAATTGAAAGAATTCATTTTATAGATGGTCCATGGGCATTTTCTTCATAATGAATATAGTTATTAAGAAAGAAACACAAGTTAATTTCAATGTTATTGCAAGAAAAATAGTCCTGGTAACAACAAGAAGAGCCTAATTAACATGAGGTGATTAGAAAATCTCATTATTTAGGAATTAAAACAATGAACATTTGTACGAAATGAAAACTATGATGAATCGCACCTTTGGCTGATGGATTTAAATAGATTTGGATTTTGATATTTGTTTATACTTGTTTGATTCATTTAATATTCTAGGTTGTTTAGCCGCATGTGTTTATTTCATAATGAATGTATCAAAAAGGGTGTTTGGAATCAAAAGAGGAAACTTGCTAACCAGAAATGATGCGAGGAACTCTCTATTTTTGAATTCTATAATACATATCAATAAGAAATGCAATTCAAAATCAAGGACTCCATTGTTTGTTAAATTGAATGAATTCATTTTATAGATGGTCCAGGGGCATTTTTTTCATAGTGAATATAGTTATTAACAAAGAATCAAAAGTTAATTTCCAGGTTATTACATGAAAAATTGTGATGGCAAAAACAAGAGATGCCTAATTAACATTAGATGATTAGAATGTCTCATTATTCAGGAATTAAACCAGTTAACATTTGTATGAAATTCAAGCCATGATGAATGGCACCTTTCGATGATGGATTTAAATAGAATTGGAGATTTCTTGGTGTATATGCTTGTTTGATTCAATTAATATACTAGGTTGTTTAGCCATATGTGTTATATTTCATGATCAACGTATCAAAAAGTGTGTTTGAAATCAAATGAAAAAACCTGCTAACTAGAAATGATGTGAGCAACTCTCTATTTGTGAATTCAACAATTAACATCTATAAGCAAGGCAATTCAAAATCAAGGACACCATTGTTTGTTAAATTGAATGAATTCATCTTATAGATGGTCCATGGGCATTTTCTTCATAACGAATACAGTTATTAAGAAAGAAACACAAGTTAATTTCAAGGTTATTGCATGAAAAATAGCCCTAGTAACAACAAGAGGAGCCTAATTAACATGAGGTGATTAGAAAATCTCATTATTTAGGAATTAAACCAATGAACATTTGTACGAAATGCAAACCATGATGAATGGCACCTTTGGCTGATGGATTTAAATAGATTTGGATTTTTATAGGTGTTTATACTTGTTTGATTCATTTAATATTCTAGGTTGTTTAGCCGCATGTGTTTATTTCATAATTAATGTATCACAAACTGTGTTTGGACTCAAAAGAGGAAACTTGCTAACCAGAAATGATGCGAGGAACTCTCTATTTGTGAATTCAACAATTAATATCTATAAGCAATGCAATTCAAAATCAAGGACACCATTGTTTATTAAATTGAATGAATTCATCTTATAGATGGTCGATGGGCATTTTCTTCATAACGAATGTAGTTATTAAGAAAGAAACACAAGTTAATTTCAAGGTTATTGCATGAAAAATAGCCCTAGTAACAACAAGAGGAGCCTAATTAACATGACGTGATTAGAAATTCTCATTATTTAGGAGTTAAACCAGTTAACATTTGTATGAAATGCAAACCATAATGAATGGCACCTTTGAATGATGGATTTAAATAGAAGTGGTGATTTCTTGGTGTATATACTGGTTTGATCCAATTAATATACTAGGTTGTTTAGCCACATGTGTTATATTTCATGATCAATGTATCAAAAAGTGGCATTGGAATCAAAAGAGGAGCCTTGTTAACCAAAAATGATGCGAGGAACTCTCTATTTTTGAATTCCACAATTAATATGAATAACAAATGCAATTCAAAATCAAGGACTCCATTGCTTGTTAAATTGAATGAATTCATGTAATTGATGGCCCACGTGTACTTTTTTCGTAATGAATATGGTTATTGAGAAAGAAAGAAATGTTAATTTCAGGATTATTGCATGAAAATTAGTCCTGGTAACAACAAGAGGAGCCTAATTAACATGAGGTGATTAGAAATTCTCATTATTTAGGAATTAAACCAGTTAACATTTGTACGAAATGCAAACCATGATGAATGGCACTTTTGGCTGATGGAATTAAATCGATTTGATGTTTTATTGGTGTTTATACATGTTTCATTCAATTAATATATTAGGTTGTTTAGCCACATGTGTTATATTTCATGATCAATGTATCAAAAAGTATGTTTGGAATCAAAAGAAAAAACTTGCTAACTAGAAATGATGCGAGGAACTCTCTATTTTTGAATTCTATAATTCATATCTATAAGAAATGCAATTCAAAATCATGCACACCATTGTTTGTTAAATTGAATGAATTCATCTTATAGATGGTCTATGGGCATTTTCTTCATAATGAATATAGTTATTAAGAAAGAAACACAAGTTAATTTCAAGGTTATTGCATGAAAAATAGCCCTGGCAACAACAAGAGGAGCCTAATTAACATGAGGTGATTATAAATTCTCATTATTTAGGAATTAAACCAGTTAACATTTGTATGAAATGCAAACCATGTTGAATGGCACCTTTGGCTGATGGATTTAAATAGATTTGGATTTTTATAGGTGTTTATACTTGTTTGATTCATTTAATATTCTAGGTTGTTTAGCCGCATGTGTTTATTTCATAATGAATGTATCAAAAAGGGTGTTTGGAATCAAAAGAGGAAACTTGCTAACCAGAAATGATGCGAGGAACTCTCTATTTTTGAATTCTATAATTCATATCAATAAGAAATGCAATTCAAAATCAAGGACTCCATTGTTTGTTAAATTGAATGAATTCATTTTATAGATGGTGGGACATCTGTCGGCGGCGAGAGTCTTACATCCGAGCGAGAGTTAAGACCAACCCCATTCATCCTGGTTCGATCCGAACGGATCTTGTTGAATGAATTGATCCATTGTTGTATGCCATAGTTCTTAGTGAATTTTTTCTTACTCGGACCCGCCGTACTTCCTTTGACTACTCCTGAGAGATATAGTGGAAACATTTTGTTATTTTTGAGAGTGGGGAGTGAAAACACCAATGCAGTAGAGAACGACCGCATGAATCGGAATCCACTTATATTAAGACAGACGACCGAGAAAGAAAGGCTCCACGTTCTCCAAGTGGTTGGTCCAGGGGCATTTTTTTCATAATGAATATAGTTATTAACAAAGAATCAAAAGTTAATTTCAAGGTTATTGCATGAAAAATTGTGATGGCAAAAACAAGAGATGCCTAATTAACATTAGATGATTAGAATGTCTCATTATTCAGGAATTAAACCAGTTAACATTTGTATGAAATTCAAACCATGATGAATGGCACCTTTCAATGATGGATTTAAATAGAATTGGAGATTTCTTGGTGTATATGCTTGTTTGATTCAATTAATATACTAGGTTTTTTAGCCATATGTGTTATATTTCATGATCAACGTATCAAAAAGTGTGTTTGAAATCAAAAGAAAAAACCTGCTAACTAGAAATGATGTGAGCAACTCTCTATTTGTGAATTCAACAATTAATATCTATAAGCAATGCAATTCAAAATCAAGGACACCATTGTTTGTTAAATTGAATGAATTCATCTTATAGATGGTCCATGGGCATTTTCTTCATAACGAATACAGTTATTAAGAAAGAAACACAAGTTAATTTCAAGGTTATTGCATGAAAAATAGCCCTAGTAACAACAAGAGGAGCCTAATTAACATGAGGTGATTAGAAAATCTCATTATTTAGGAATTAAACCAATGAACATTTGTACGAAATGCAAACCATGATGAATGGCACCTTTGGCTGATGGATTTAAATAGATTTGGATTTTTTATAGGTGTTTTTATACTTGTTTGATTCATTTAATATTCTAGGTTGTTTAGCCGCATGTGTTTATTTCATAATTAATGTATCACAAACTGTGTTTGGACTCAAAAGAGGAAACTTGCTAACCAGAAATGATGCGAGGAACTCTCTATTTGTGAATTCAACAATTAATATCTATAAGCAATGCAATTCAAAATCAAGGACACCATTGTTTATTAAATTGAATGAATTCATCTTATAGATGGTCGATGGGCATTTTCTTCATAACGAATATAGTTATTAAGAAAGAAACACAAGTTAAGTTCAAGGTTATTGCATGAAAAATAGCCCTAGTAACAACAAGAGGAGCCTAATTAACATGAGGTGATTAGAAATTCTCATTATTTAGGAATTAAACCAGTTAACATTTGTATGAAATGCAAACCATGTTGAATGGCACCTTTGGCTGATGGATTTAAATAGATTTGGATTTTTATAGGTGTTTATACTTGTTTGATTCATTTAATATACTAGGTTGTTTAGCCACATGTGTTTATTTCATAATGAATGTATCAAAAAGTGTGTTTGTAATCAAAAGAGGAAACTTGTTAACCAAAAATGATGCGAGGAACTCTCTATTTTTGAATTCTATAATTAATATCAATAAGAAATGCAATTCAAAATCAAGGACTCCATTGTTTGTTAAATTGAATGAATTCATCTTATAGATGGTCCAGGGGCATTTTTTCATAATGAATATAGTTATTAAGAAGGAATCATAAGTAAATTTCAAGGGTTATTGCATGAAAAATAGTCGTGCCAAAAACAAGAGAAGCTTAATTAACATTAGGTGATTAGAATGTCTCATTATTCATGAATTAAACCAGTTAACATTTTTACGAAATGCAAACAATGATGAATGGCACCTTTGGATGATGGATTTAAATAGATTTGGAGATTTATTGGCGTATATACTTATTTGATTGAATTAATATACTAGGTTGTTTAGCCACATGTGTTATATTTCATGATCAACGTATCAAAAAGTGGCTTTGGAATCAAAAGAGGAGCCTTATTAACCAAAAATGATTGGAGGAACTCTCTATTTTTGAATTCAACAATTAATATCAATAAGAAATGCAATTCAAAATCGAGGACACCATTGTTTGTTAAATTGAATGAATTCATGTAATTGATGGCCGACGTGTAATTTTTTCGTAATGAATATAGCGATTAAGAAAGAAAGAAATGTTAATTTCAGGGTTATTGCATGAAAATTAGTCCTGGTAACAACAAGAGGAACCTAATTAACATGAGGTGATTAGAAATTCTCATTATTTAGGAATTAAACCAGTTAACATTTGTACAAAATGCAAACCATGATGAATGGCACCTTTGGCTGATGGATTTAAATAGATGTGATGTTTTATTGGTGTTTATACATGTTTGATTCAATTAATATATTAGGTTGTTTAGCCACATGTGTTATATTTCGTGATCAATGTATCCAAAAGTGTGTTTGGAATCAAAAGAGGAAACTTGCTAACCAGAAATGATGCGAGGAACTCTCTATTTTTGAATTCAACAATTAATATTTATAAGAAATGCAATTCAAAATCAAGGATACCATTGTTTGTTAAATTGAATGAATTCATCTTATAGATGGTCCGTGGGCATTTTCTTCATAACGAATATAGATATTAAGAAAGAAACACAAGTTAATTTCAAGGTTATTGCATGAAAAATAGCCTTGGTAAAGACAAGAAGAGCCTAATTAACATGAGGTGATTAGAAAATCTCATTATTTAGGAATTAAACCAATGAACATTTGTACGAAATGCAAACCATAATGAATGGCACCTTTGGCTGATGGATTTAAATAGATTTGGATTTTTATAGGTGTTTATACTTGTTTGATTCATTTAACATTCTAGGTTGTTTAGCCGCATGTGTTTATTTCATAATTAATGTATCAAAAAGGGTGTTTGGAATCAAAAGAGGAAACTTGCTAACCAGAAATGATGCGAGGAACTCTCTATTTTTGAATTCTATAATTCATATCAATAAGAAATGCAATTCAAAATCAAGAACTCCATTGTTTGTTAAATTGAATGAATTCATCTTATAGATGGTCCAGGGGCATTTTTTTCATAATGAATATAGTTATTAAGAAAGAATCAAAAGTTAATTTCAAGGTTATTGCATGAAAAATTGTCATGGCAAAAACAAGAGATGCCTAATTAACATTAGGTGATTAGAATGTCTCATTATTTAGGAATTCAACCAGTTAACATTTGTATGAAATTGAAACCATGATGAATGGCACCTTTCGATGATGGATTTAAATAGAATTGGAGATTTCTTGGTGTATATGCTTGTTTGATTCAATTAATATACTAGGTTTTTTAGCCACATGCGTTATATTTAATGATCAATGCATCACAAATTGTGTTTGGACTGAAAAGAGGAAACTTGCTAACCAGAAATGATGCGAGGAACTCTCTATTTGTGAATTCAACAATTAATATCTATAAGCAATGCAATTCAAATTCAAGGACTCCATTGTTTGTTAAATTGAATGAATTCATCTTATAGATGGTCCATGGGCATTTTCTTCATAACGAATATAGTTATTAAGAAAGAAACACAAGTTAATTTCAAGGTTATTGCACGAAAAATAGTCATGGTAACATCAAGAGGAGCCTAATTAACATGAGGTGATTCGAAATTCTCATTATTTAGGAATTAAACCAGTTAACATTTGTACGAAATGCAAACCATGATGAATGGCACCTTTGGCTGATGGAATTAAATAGATTTGATGTTTTATTGGTGTTTATACATGTTTAATTCAATTAATATATTAGGTTGTTTAGCCACATGTGTTATATTTCATGATCAACGTATCAAAAAGTGTGTTTGGAATCAAAGGAAAAAACTTGCTAACTAGAAATGATGCGAGGAACTCCCTATTTTTGAATTCTATAATTAATATCAATAAGAAATGCAATTTAAAATCAAGGACTCCATTGTTTGTTAAATTGAATGAATTCATCTTATAGATGGTCCAGGGGCATTTTTTCATAATGAATATAGTTATTAAGAAGGAATCATAAGTAAATTTCAAGGTTATTGCATGAAAAATAGTCATGGAAAAAACAAGAGAAGCCTAATTAACATTAGGTGATGAGAATGTCTCATTCTTTATGAATTAAACCAGTTAACATTTTTACAAAATGCAAACAATGATGAATGGCACCTTTGGATGATGGATTTAAATAGATGTGGAGATTTATTGGTGTATATACTTTTTTGATTGAATTAATATCCTAGTTTGTTTAGCCACATGTGTTATATTTCATGATCAAAGTATCAAAAAGTGGCTTTGGAATCAAAAGAGGAGCCTTATTAACCAAAAATGATTGGAGGATCTCTCTATTTTTGAATTCAACAATTAATATCAATAAGAAATGCAATTCAAAATCAAAGACACCATTGTTTATTAAATTGATTGAATTCATGTAATTGATGGCCGACGTGTAATTTTTTCGTAATGAATATAGCGATTAAGAAAGAAAGAAATGTTAATTTCAGGGTTATTGCATGAAAATTAGTCCTGGTAACAACAAGTGGAGCCTAATTAACATGAGGTGATTAGAAATTCTCATTATTTAGGAATTAAACCAGTTAACATTTGTACGAAATGCAAACCATGTTGAATGGCACCTTTGGCTGACAGATTTAAATAGATTTGATGTTTTATTGGTGTTTATACATGTTAGATTCAATTAATATATTAGGTTGTTTAGCCACATGTGTTATATTTCATGATCAATGTATTAAAAAGTGTGTTTGGAATCAAAAGAAAAAACTTGCTAACTAGAAATGATGTGAGGAACTCTCTATTTTTGAATTCAACAATGAATATCTATAAGAAATGCAATTCAAAATCAAGGACACCATTATTTGTTAAATTGAAAGAATTCATCTTATAGATGGTCCATGGGCATTTTTTTCATAATGAATATAGTTATTAAGAAAGAATCAAAAGTTAATTTCAAGGTTATTGCCTGAAAAATTGTCATGGCAAAAACAAGAGATGCCTAATTAACATTAGGTGATTAGAATGTCTCATTATTTAGGAATTAAACCAGTTAACATTTGTATGAAATTCAAACCATGATGAATGGAACCTTTCGATCATGGATTTAAATGGAATTGGAGATTTCTTGGTGTATATGCTTGTTTGATTCAATTAATATACTAGGTTTTTTAGCCACATGCATTATATTTAATGATCAATGTATCACAAACTGTGTTTGGACTGAAAAGAGGAAACTTGCTAACCAGAAATGATGCGAGGAACTCTCTATTTTTGAATTCTATAATTCATATCAATAAGAAATGCAATTCAAAATCAAGGACTCCATTGTTTGTTAAATTGAATGAATTCATCTTATAGATGGTCCAAGGGCATTTTTTTCGTAATGAATATAGTTATTAAGAAGGAATCAAAAGTAAATTTCAATGTTATGGCATGAAAAATAGTCGTGGCAAAAACAAGAGAAGCCTCATTAACATTAGGTGATTAAAATGTCTCATTATTTATGAATTAAACCAGTTAACATTTTTATGAAATGCAAACAATGATGAATGACACCTTTGGATGATGGATTTAAATAGATTTGGAGATTTATTGGTGTATATACTTGTTTGATTGAATTAATATACTAGGTTATTTAGCCACATGTGTTATATTTCATGATCAATATATCCAAAAGTGTGTTTGGAATCAAAAGAGGAAACTTCCTAACCAGAAATGATGCGAGGAACTCTCTATTTTTGAAATCAACAATTAATATTTATAAGAAATGCAATTCAAAATCAAGGACACCAATGTTTGTTAAATTGAATGAATTCATTTTATAGATGGTCCAGGGGTATTTTTTTCATAATGAATATAGTTATTAAGAAAGAATCAAAAGTTAATTTCAAGGTTATTGCATGAAAAATTGTCATGGCAAAAATAAGAGATGCCTAATTAACTTTAGGTGATTAGAATGTCTCATTATTTAGGAATTAAACCAGTTAACATTTGTATGAAATTCCAACCATGATGAATGGCACCTTTGGATGATGGATTTAAATAGAATTGGAGATTTCTTGGTGTATATGCTTGTTTGATTCAATTAATATACTAGGTTGTTTAGCCACATGTGTTATATTTAATGATCAATGTATCAAAAAGTGTGTTTGGAATCAAAAGAGGAAACTTGCTAACCAGAAATGATGCGAGGAACTCTATATTTTTGAATTCAACAATTAATATCTATAAGAAATGCAAATCAAAATCAAGGACACCATTTTTTGTTAAATTGAATGATTTCATCTTATAGATGGTCAATGGGCATTTTCTTCAAAATGAATATAATTATTAAGAAAGAAACACAAGTTAATTTCAAGTTTGTTGCAAGAAAAATAGTCCTAGCAACAATAAGAGGAGCCTAATTAACATGAGGTGATTAGAAATTCTCATTATTTAGGAGTTAAACCAGTTAACATTTGTATGAAATGCAAACCATGATGAATGGCACCTTTGGATGATGGATTTAAATAGAACTGGTGATTTCTTGGTGTATATACTTGTTTGATTCAATTAATATACAAGGTTGTTTAGCCACATGTGTTATATTTCATGATCAATGTATCAAAAAGTGGCATTTGAATCAAAAGAGGAGCCTTGTTAACCAAAAATGATGCAAGGAACTCTTTATTTTTAAATTCAACAGTTAATATGAATAAGAAATGCAATTCAAAATCAAGGACTCCATTGCTTGTTAAATTGAATGAAGTCATGTAATTGATGGCCACGTGTAATTTTTTCGTAATGAATATAGTTATTGAGAAAGAAAGAAATGTTATTTTCAGGGTTATTGAATGAAAATTAGTCCTGGTAACAACAAGAGGAGCCTAATTAACATGAGGTGATTAGAAATTCCCATTATTTAGGAATTAAACCAGTTAACATTTGTACGAAATGCAAACCATGTTGAATGGCACCTTTGGCTGATGGATTTAAATAGATTTGGAATTTTATAGGTGTTTATACTTGTTTGATTCATTTAATATACTAGGTTGTTTAGCCACATGTGTTTATTTCATAATGAATGTATCAAAAAGAGTGTTTGTAATCAAAAGAGGAAACTTGCTAACCAGAAATGATGCGAGGAACTCTCTATTTTTGAATTCTATAATTAATATAAAAAAGTAATGCAATTCAAAATCAAGGACTCCATTGTTTGTTAAATTGAATGAATTCATCTTATAGATGATCCAGGGGCATTTTTTTTTTCATAATGAATATAGTTATTAAGAAGGAATCATAAGTAAATTTCAAGGGTTATTGCATGAAAAATAGTCGTGCCAAAAACAAGAGAAGCCTAATTAACATTAGGTGATTAGAATGTCTCATTATTTATGAATTAAACCAGTTAACATTTTTATGAAATGCAAACAATGATGAATGACACCTTTGGATGATGGATTTAAATAGATTTAGAGATTTATTGGTGTATATACTTGTTTGATTGAATTAATATACTAGGTTGTTTAGCCACATGTGTTATATTTCATGATCAAAGTATCAACAAGTGGCATTGGAATCAAAAGAGGAGCCTTATTAACCAAAAATGATTGGAGGAACTCTCTATTTTTGAATTCAACAATTAATATCAATAAGAAATGCAATTCAAAATCAAGGACACCATTGTTTGTTAAATTGAATGAATTCATGTAATTGATGGCCGACGTGTAATTTTTTCGTAATGAATATAGTTATTGAGAAAGAAAGAAATGTTAATTTTAGGGTTATTGCATGAAAATTAGTCCTGGTAACAACAAGAGGAGACTAAATAACATGAGGTGATTAGAAATTCTCATTATTTAGGAATTAAACCAGTTAACATTTGTACGAAATGCAAACCATGATAAATGGCACCTTTGGCTGATGGAATTAAATAGATTTGATGTTTTATTGGTGTTTATACATGTTTAATTCAATTAATATATTAGGTTGTTTAGCCACATGTGTTATATTTCATGATCAATGTATCAAAAAGTGTGTTTGGAATCAAAAGAAAAAACTTGCTAACTAGAAATGATGCGAGGAACTCTCTATTTTTGAATTCAACAATTAATATCTATAAGAAATGCAATTCAAAATCAAGGACACCATTGTTTGTTAAATTGAATGAATTCATCTTATAGATGGTCGATGGGCATTTTCTTCATAATGAATATAGTTATTAAGAAAGAAACACAAGTTAATTTCAAGGTTATTGCATGAAAAATAGCCCTGGCAACAACAAGAGGAGCCTAATTAACATGAGGTGATTAGAAATTCTCATTATTTAGGAATTAAACCAGTTAACATTTGTACGAAATGCAAACCATGATGAATGGCACCTTTGGCTGATGGATTTAAATAGATTTGATGTTTTATTGGTGTTTATACAAGTTTGATTCAATTAATATATTAGGTTGTTTAGCCACATGTGTTATATTTCATGATCAATGTATGAAAAAGTGTGTTTGGGATCAAAAGAGGAAACTTGCTAACCAGAAATGATGCGAGGAACTCTCTATTTTTGAATTCAACAATTAATATCTATAAGAAATGCAAATCAAAATCAAGGACACCATTTTTTGTTAAATTGAATGATTTCATCTTATAGATGGTCAATGGGCATTTTCTTCAAAATGAATATAATTATTAAGAAAGAAACACAAGTTAATTTCAAGTTTGTTGCAAGAAAAATAGTCCTAGCAACAATAAGAGGAGCCTAATTAACATGAGGTGATTAGAAATTCTCATTATTTAGGAGTTAAACCAGTTAACATTTGTATGAAATGCAAACCATGATGAATGGCACCTTTGGATGATGGATTTAAATAGAATTGGTGATTTCTTGGTGTATATACTTGTTTGATTCAATTAATATACAAGGTTGCTTAGCCACATGTGTTATATTTCATGATCAATGTATCAAAAAGTGGCATTGGAATCAAAAGAGGAGCCTTGTTAACCAAAAATGATGCAAGGAACTCTTTATTTTTAAATTCAACAGTTAATATGAATAAGAAATGCAATTCAAAATCAAGGACTCCATTGCTTGTTAAATTGAATGAAGTCATGTAATTGATGGCCCACGTGTAATTTTTTCGTAATGAATATAGTTATTGAGAAAGAAAGAAATGTTATTTTCAGGGTTATTGCATGAAAATTAGTCCTGGTAACAACAAGAGGAGCCTAATTAACATGAGGTGATTAGAAATTCCCATTATTTAGGAATTAAACCAGTTAACATTTGTACGAAATGCAAACCATGTTGAATGGCACCTTTGGCTGATGGATTTAAATAGATTTGGATTTTTATAGGTGTTTATACTTGTTTGATTCATTTAATATACTAGGTTGTTTAGCCACATGTGTTTATTTCATAATGAATGTATCAAAAAGAGTGTTTGTAATCAAAAGAGGAAACTTGCTAACCAGAAATGATGCGAGCAACTCTCTATTTTTGAATTCTATAATTAATATTAATAAGAAATGCAATTCAAAATCAAGGACTCCATTGTTTGTTAAATTGAATGAATTCATCTTATAGATGGTCCAGGGGCATTTTTTCATAATGAATATAGTTATTAAGAAGGAATCATAAGTAAATTTCAAGGGTTATTGCATGAAAAATAGTCATGGCAAAAACAAGAGAAGTCTAATTAACATTAGGTGATTAGAATGTCTATGTATATTTGAATTAAACCAGTTAACATTTTTATGAAATGCAAACAATGATGAATGGCACCTTTGGATGATGGATTTAAATAGATTTGGAGAATTATTGGTGTATATACTTGTTTGATTGAATTAATATACTAGGTTGTTTAGCCACATGTGTTATATTTCATGATCAAAGTATCAAAAAGTGGCTTTGGAATCAAAAGAGGAGCCTTATTAACCAAAAATGATTGGAGGAACTCTCTATTTTTGAATTCAACAATTAATATCAATAAGAAATGCAATTCAAAATCAAGGACACGATTGTTTGTTAAATTGAATGAATTCATGTAATTGATGGCCGACGTGTAATTTTTTCGTAATGAATATAGTTATTGAGAAAGAAAGAAATGTCAATTTCAGGGTTATTGCATGAAAATTAGTCCTGGTAACAACAAGAGGAGACTAAATAACATGAGGTGATTAGAAATTCTCATTATTTAGGAATTAAACCAGTTAACATTTGTACGAAATGCAAACCATGATAAATGGCACCTTTGGCTGATGGAATTAAAATAGATTTTGATGTTTTATTTGGTGTTTATACATGTTTAATTCAATTAATATATTAGGTTGTTTAGCCACATGTGTTATATTTCATGATCAATGTATCAAAAAGTGTGTTTGGAATCAAAAGAAAAAACTTACTAACTAGAAATGATGCGAGGAACTCTCTATTTTTGAATTCAACAATTAATATCTATAAGAAATGCAATTCAAAATCAAGGACACCATTGTTTGTTAAATTGAATGAATTCATCTTCTAGATGGTCCATGGGTAGTTTCTTCATAATGAATATAATTATTAAGAAAGAAACACCAGTTAATTTTAAGGTTATTGCATGAAAAATAGCCTTGGCAACAACAAGAGGAGCCTAATTAACATGAGGTGATTAGAAATTCTCATTATTTAGGAATTAAACCAGTTAACATTTCTACGAAATGCAAACCATGATGAATGGCACCTTTGGCTGATGGATTTAAATAGATTTGGATTTTTATAGGTGTTTATACTTGTTTGATACATTTAATATACTAGGTTGTTTAGCCACATGTGTTTATTTCATAATGAATGTATCAAAAATTGTGTTTATAATCAAAAGAGGAAACTTGCTAACCAGAAATGATGCGAGGAACTCTCTATTTTTGAATTCTATAATTAATATCAATAAGAAATGCAATTCAAAATCAAGGAGTCCATTTTTTTTTAAATTGAATGAATTCATCTTATAGATGGTCCATGGGCAGTTTCTTCATAATGAATATAGTTATTAAGAAAGAAACACAAGTTAATTTCAAGGTTATTGCATGAAAAATACCGTTGGCAACAACAAGAGGAGCCTAATTAACATGAGGTGATTAGAAATTCTCATTATTTAGGAATTAAACCAGTTAACATTTCTACGAAATGCAAACCATGTTGAATGGCACCTTTGGCTGATGGATTTAAATAGATTTGGAATTTTATAGGTGTTTATACTTGTTTGATACATTTAATATACTAGGTTGTTTAGCCACATGTGTTTATTTCATAATGAATGTATCAAAAAGTGTGTTTATAATCAAAAGAGGAAACTTGCTAACCAGAAATGATGCGAGGAACTCTCTATTTTTGAATTCTATAATTAATATCAATAAGAAATGCAATTCAAAATCAAGGACTCCATTGTTTTTTAAATTGAATGAATTCATCTTATAGATGGTCCAGGGGCATTTTTTCATAATGAATATAGTTATTAAGAAGGAATCATAAGTAAATTTCAAGGGTTATTGCATGAAAAATAGTCGTGGCAAAAACAAGAGAAGTCTAATTAACATTAGGTGATTAGAATGTCTCATTATTTATGAATTAAACCAGTTAACATTTTTACGAAATGCAAACAATGATGAATGGCACCTTTGGATGATGGATTTAAATAGATTTGGAGATTTATTGGTGTATATACTAGTTTGATTGAATTAATATAATAGGTTGTTTAGCCACATGTGTTATATTTCATGATCAAAGTATCAAAAAGTGGCTTTGGAATCAAAAGAGGAGCCTTATTAACCAAAAATGATTGGAGGAACTCTCTATTTTTTAATTCAACAGTTAATATCAATAAGAAATGCAATTCAAAATCAAGGACACCATTGCTTGTTAAATTGAATGAATTCATGTAATTGATGGCCGATGTGTAATTTTTTTGTAATGAATATAGTTATTCAGAAAGAAAGAAATGTTAATTTCAGGGTTATTGCATGAAAATTAGTCCTGGTAACAACAAGGGGAGCCTAATTAACATGAGGTGATTAGAAATTCTCATTATTTAGGAATTAAACCAGTTAACATTTGTACGAAATGCAAACCATGATGAATGGCACCTTTGGCTGATGGATTTAAATAGATTTGGATTTTTATAGGTGTTTATACTTGTTTGATTCATTTAATATTCTAGGTTGCTTAGCCGCATGTGTTTATTTCATAATGAATGTATCAAAAAGGGTGTTTGGAATCAAAAGAGGAAACTTGCTAACCAGAAATGATGCAAGGAACTCTCTATTTTTCAATTCTATAATTCATATCAATAAGAAATGCAATTCAAAATCAAGGACTCCATTGTTTGTTAAATTGAATGAATTCATCTTATAGATGGTCGATGGGCATATTATGCATAATGAATATAGTTATTAAGAAAGAAACACAAGTTAATTTCAAGGTTATTGCATGAAAAATAGCCCTGGCAACAACAAGAAGAGCCTAATTAACATGCGGTGATTAGAAATTCTCATTATTTAGGAATTAAACCAGTTAACATTTGTACGAAATGCAAACCATGATGAATTGCACCTTTGGCTGTTGGATTTAAATGGATTTGATGTTTTATTGGTGTTTATACATGTTTGATTCAATTAATATATCAGGTTGTTTAGCCACATGTGTTATATTTCATGATCAATGTATGAAAAAGTGTGTTTGGGATCAAAAGAGGAAACTTGCTAACCAGAAATGATGCGAGGAACTCTCTATGTTTGAATTCAACAATTAATATCTATAAGAAATGCAATTCAAAATCAAGGACACCATTGTTTGTTAAATTGAATGAATTCATCTTATAGATGGTCCATGGGCATTTTCTTCATTACGAATATAGTTGTGAAGAAGGAAACAAAAGTTAATTTCAAGGTTATTGCATGAAAAATAGCCCCGGTAACAACAAGAAGAGCCTAATTAATATGAGCTGATTAGAAAATCTCATTATTTAGGAATTAAACCAGTTAACATTTGTACGAAATGCAAACCATGATGAACGGCACCTTTGGCTGATGGAATTAAATAGATTTGATGTTTCACTAGTGTTTATACATGTTTAATTCAATTAATATATTAGGTTGTTTAGCCACATGTGTTATATATTTCATGATCAATGTATCAAAAAGTGTGTTTGGAATCAAAAGAAAAAACTTGCTAACTAGAAATGATGCGAGGAACTCTCTATTTTTGAATTCAACAATTAATATCCATAAGAAATGCAATTCAAAATCAAGGACACCATTGTTTGTTAAATTGAATGAATTCATCTTGTAGATGGTCCATGGGCATTTTCTTCGTAATGAATATAGTTATTAAGAAAGAAACACAAGTTAATTTCAAGGTTATTGCATGAAAAATAGCCCTGGCAACAACAAGAGGAGCCTAATTAACATGAGGTGATTAGAAATTCTCATTATTTAGGAGTTGAACCAGTTAACATTTATACGAAATGCAAACCATGTTGAATGGCACCTTTGGCTGATGGATTTAAATAGATTTGGATTTTTATAGGTGTTTATACATGTTTGATTCATTTAATATACTAGGTTGTTTAGCCACATGTGTTTATTTCATAATGAATGCATCAAAAAGTGTGTTTGTAATCAAAAGAGGAAACTTGCTAACCAGAAATGATGCGACGACCTCTCTATTTTTGAATTCTATAATTAATATCAATAAGAAATGCAATTCAAAATCAAGGACTCCATTGTTTGTTAAATTGAATGAATTCATCTTATAGATGGTCCAGGGGCATTTTTTCATAATGAATATAGTTATTAAGAAGGAATCATAAGTAAATTTCAAGGGTTATTGCATGAAAAATATTCATGGCAAAGACAAGAGAAGTCTAATCAACATGAGGTGATTAGGAATTCTCATTATTTAGGAATTAAACCAGTTAACATTTGTACGAAATGCAAACCATGATGAATGGCACCTTTGGCTGATGGATTTAAATAGATTTGGATTTTTATAGGTGTTTATACTTGTTTGATTCATTTAATATTCTAGGTTGTTTAGCCGCATGTGTTTATTTGATAATGAATGTATCAAAAAGGGTGTTTGGAATCAAAAGAGGAAACTTGCTAACAAGAAATGATGCAAGGAACTCTCTATTTTTCAATTCTATAATTCATACCAATCAGAAATGCAATTCAAAATCAAGGATTCCATTGTTTGTTAAATTGAATGAATTCATCTTATAGATGGTCGATGGGCATTTTCTTCATAATGAATATAGTTATTAAGAAAGAAACACAAGTTAATTTCAAGGTTATTGCATGAAAAATAGCCCTGGCAACAACAAGAGGAGCCTAATTAACATATGGTGATTAGAAATTCTCATTATTTAGGAATTAAACCAGTTAACATTTGTACGAAATGCAAACCATGATGAATGGCACCTTTGGCTGATGGATTTAAATAGATTTGATGTTTTATTGGTGTTTATACATGTTTGATTCAATTAACATATTAGGTTGTTTAGCCACATGTGTTATATTTCATGATCAATGTATGAAAAAGTGTGTTTGGAATCGAAAGAAAAAACTTGCTAACTAGAAATGGTGCGAGGAACTCTCTATTTTTGAATTCAACAATTAATATCTATAAGAAATGCAATTCAAAATCAAGGACACCATTGTTTGTTAAATTGAATGAATTCATCTTATAGATGGTCGATGCGCATTTTCTTCATAATGAATATAGTTATTAAGAAAGAAACACAAGTTAATTTCAAGGTTATTGCATGAAAAATAGCCCTGGCAACAACAAGAGGAGCCTAATTAACATAAGGTGATTAGAAATTCTCATTATTTAGGAATTAAACCAGTTAACATTTGTACGAAATGCAAACCATGATGAATGGCACCTTTGGCTGATGGATTTAAATAGATTTGATGTTTTATTGGTGTTTATACATGTTTGATTCAATTAATATATTAGGTTGTTTAGCCACATGTGTTATATTTCATGATCAATGTATGAAAAAGTGTGTTTGGGATCAAAAGAGGAAACTTGCTAACCAGAAATGATGCGAGGAACTCTCTATGTTTGAATTCAACAATTAATATCTATAAGAAATGCAATTCAAAATCAAGGACACCATTGTTTGTTAAATTGAATGAATTTATCTTATAGATGGTCCATGGGCATTTTCTTCATTAGGAATATAGTTGTGAAGAAGGAAACAAAAGTTAATTTCAAGGTTATTGCATGAAAAATAGCCCCGGTAACAACAAGAAGAGCCTAATTAATATGAGGTGATTAGAAAATCTCATTATTTAGGAATTAAACCAGTTAACATTTGTATGAAATGCAAACCGTGAGGAATGGCACCTTTGGCTGATGGAATTAAATAGATTTGATGTTTCATTGGTGTTTATACATGTTTAATTCAATTAATATATTAGGTTGTTTAGCCACATGTGTTATATTTCATGATCAATGTATCAAAAAGTGTGTTTGGAATCAAAAGAAAAAACTTGCTAACTAGAAATGATGCGAGGAACTCTCTATTTTTGAATTCAACAATTAATATCTATAAGAAATGCAATTCAAAATCAAGGACACCATTGTTTGTTAAATTGAATGAATTCATCTTGTAGATGGTCCATGGGCATTTTCTTCATAATGAATATAGTTATTAAGAAAGAAACACAAGTTAATTTCAAGGTTATTGCATGAAAAATAGCCCTGGCAACAACAAGAGGAGCCTAATTAACATGAGGTGATTAGAAATTCTCATTATTTAGGAGTTGAACCAGTTAACATTTGTACGAAATGCAAACCATGTTGAATGGCACCTTTGGCTGATGGATTTAAATAGATTTGGATTTTTATAGGTGTTTATACATGTTTGATTCATTTAATATACTAGGTTGTTTAGCCACATGTGTTTATTTCATAATGAATGTATCAAAAAGTGTGTTTGTAATCAAAAGAGGAAACTTGCTAACCAGAAATGATGCGAGGAACTCTCTATTTTTGAATTCTATAATTAATATCAATAAGAAATGCAATTCAAAATCAAGGACTCCATTGTTTGTTAAATTGAATGAATTCATCTTATAGATGGTCCAGGGGCATTTTTTCATAATGAATATAGTTATTAAGAAGGAATCATAAGTAAATTTCAAGGGTTATTGCATGAAAAATAGTCATGGCAAAAACAAGAGAAGTCTAATTAACATGAGGTGATTAGGAATTCTCATTATTTAGGAATTAAACCAGTTAACATTTGTACGAAATGCAAACCATGATGAATGGCACCTTTGGCTGATGGATTTAAATAGATTTGATGTTTTATTGTTGTTTATACATGTTTGATTCAATTAATATATTAGGTTGTTTAGCCACATGTGTTATATTTCATGATCAATGTATGAAAAAGTGTGTTGGGGATCAAAAGAGGAAACTTGCTAACCAGAAATGATGCGAGGAACTCTCTATGTTTGAATTCAACAATTAATATCTATAAGAAATGCAATTCAAAATCAAGGACACCATTGTTTGTTAAATTGAATGAATTCATCTTATAGATGGTCCATGGGCATTTTCTTCATTACGAATATAGTTGTGAAGAAGGAAACAAAAGTTAATTTCAAGGTTATTGCATGAAAAATAGCCCCGGTAACAACAAGAAGAGCCTAATTAATATGAGCTGATTAGAAAATCTCATTATTTAGGAATTAAACCAGTTAACATTTGTACGAAATGCAAACCATGATGAATGGCACCTTTGGCTGATGGAATTAAATAGATTTGATGTTTCATTGGTGTTTATACATGTTTAATTCAATTAATATATTAGGTTGTTTAGCCACATGTGTTATATTTCATGATCAATGTATCAAAAAGTGTGTTTGGAATCAAAAGAAAAAACTTGCTAACTAGAAATGATGCGAGGAACTCTCTATTTTTGAATTCAACAATTAATATCTATAAGAAATGCAATTCAAAATCAAGGACACCATTGTTTGTTAAATTGAATGAATTCATCTTGTAGATGGTCCATGGGCATTTTCTTCATAATGAATATAGTTATTAAGAAAGAAACACAAGTTAATTTCAAGGTTATTGCATGAAAAATAGCCCTGGCAACAACAAGAGGAGCCTAATTAACATGAGGTGATTAGAAATTCTCATTATCTAGGAGTTGAACCAGTTAACATTTGTACGAAATGCAAAACCATGTTGAATGGCACCTTTGGCTGATGGATTTAAATAGATTTAAATTTTTATAGGTGTTTATACTTGTTTGATTCATTTAATATACTAGGTTGTTTAGCCACATGTGTTTATTTCATAATGAATGTATCAAAAAGTGTGTTTGTAATCAAAAGAGGAAACTTGCTAACCAGAAATGATGCGACGAACTCTCTATTTTTGAATTCTATAATTAATATCAATAAGAAATGCAATTCAAATTCAAGGACTCCATTGTTTGTTAAATTGAATGAATTCATCTTATAGATGGTCCAGGGGCATTTTTTCATAATGAATATAGTTATTAAGAAGGAATCATAAGTAAATTTCAAGGGTTATTGCATGAAAAATAGTCATGGCAAAAACAAGAGAAGTCTAATTAACATGAGGTGATTAGGAATTCTCATTATTTAGGAATTAAACCAGTTAACATTTGTACGAAATGCAAACCATGATGAATGGCACCTTTGGCTGATGGATTTAAATAGATTTGGATTTTTATAGGTGTTTATACTTGTTTGATTCATTTAATATTCTAGGTTTGTTTAGCCGCATGTGTTTATTTGATAATGAATGTATCAAAAAGGGTGTTTGGAATCAAAAGAGGAAACTTGCTAACAAGAAATGATGCAAGGAACTCTCTATTTTTCAATTCTATAATTCATATCAATCAGAAATGCAATTCAAAATCAAGGACTCCATTGTTTGTTAAATTGAATGAATTCATCTTATAGATGGTCGATGGGCATTTTCTTCATAATGAATATAGTTATTAAGAAAGAAACACAAGTTAATTTCAAGGTTATTGCATGAAAAATAGCCCTGGCAACAACAAGAGGAGCCTAATTAACATATGGTGATTAGAAATTCTCATTATTTAGGAATTAAACCAGTTAACATTTGTACGAAATGCAAACCATGATGAATGGCACCTTTGGCTGATGGATTTAAATAGATTTGATATTTTATTGGTGTTTATACATGTTTGATTCAATTAATATATTAGGTTGTTTAGCCACATGTGTTATATTTCATGATCAATGTATGAAAAAGTGTGTTTGGGATCAAAAGAGGAAACTTGCTAACCAGAAATGATGCGAGGAACTCTCTATGTTTGAATTCAACAATTAATATCTATAAGAAATGCAATTCAAAATCAAGGACACCATTGTTTGTTAAATTGAATGAATTCATCTTATAGATGGTCCATGGGCATTTTCTTCATTACGAATATAGTTATGAGGAAGGAAACAAAAGTTAATTTCAAGGTTATTGCATGAAAAATAGCCCCGGTAACAACAAGAGGAGCCTAATTAATATGAGGTGATTAGAAAATCTCATTATTTAGGAATTAAACCAGTTAACATTTGTACGAAATGCAAACCATGATGAATGGCACCTTTGGCTGATGGAATTAAATAGATTTGATGTTTTATTGGTGTTTATACATGTTTAATTCAATTAATATATTAGGTTGTTTAGCCACATGTGTTATATTTCATGATCAATGTATCAAAAAGTGTGTTTGGAATCAAAAGAAAAAACTTGCTAACTAGAAATGATGCGAGGAACTCTCTATTTTTGAATTCAACAATTAATATCTATAAGAAATGCAATTCAAAATCAAGGACACCATTGTTTGTTAAATTGAATGAATTCATCTTATAGATGGTCCATGGGCATTTTCTTCATTACGAATATAGTTATGAAGAAGGAAACAAAAGTTAATTTCAAGGTTATTGCATGAAAAATAGCCCCGGTAACAACACGAGGAGCCTAATTAATATGAGGTGATTAGAAAATCTCATTATTTAGGAATTAAACCAGTTAACATTTGTACGAAATGCAAACCATGATGAATGACACCTTTGGCTGATGGAATTAAATATATTTGATGTTTTATTGGTGTTTATACATGTTTGATTCATTTAATATATTAGGTTGTTTAGCCACATGTGTTATATTTCATGATCAATGTATGAAAAAGTGTGTTTGGAATCAAAAGAAAAAACTTGCTAACTAGAAATGATGCGTGGAACTCTCTATTTTTGGATTCAACAATTAATATCTATAAGAAATGCAATTCAAAATCAAGGACACCATTGTTTGTTAAATTGAATGAATTCATCTTATAGATGGTCCATGGGCATTTTCTTCATAATGAATATAGTTATTAAGAAAGAAACACAAGTTAATTTCAAGGTTATTGCATGAAAAATAGCCCTCACAAGAACAAGAGGAGCCTAATTAACATGAGGTGATTAGAAATTCTCATTATCTAGGAGTTGAACCAGTTAACATTTGTACGAAATGCAAACCATGTTGGATGGCACCTTTGGCTGATGGATTTAAATAGATTTGGATTTTTATAGGTGTTTATACTTGTTTGATTCATTTAATATACTAGGTTGTTTAGCCACATGTGTTTATTTCATAATGAATGCATCAAAAAGTGTGTTTGTAATCAAAAGAGGAAACTTGCTAACCAGAAATGATGCAAGGAACTCTCTATTTTTGAATTCTATAATTAATATCAATAAGAAATGCAATTCAAAATCAAGGACACCATTGTTTGTTAAATTGAATGAATTCATCTTATAGATGGTCGATGGGCATTTTCTTCATAATGAATATAGTTATTACGAAAGAAACACAAGTTAATTTCAAGGTTATTGCATGAAAAATAGCCCTGGCAACAACAAGAGGAGCCTAATTAACATAAGGTGATTAGAAATTCTCATTATTTAGGAATTAAACCAGTTAACATTTGTACGAAATGCAAACCATGATGAATGGCACCTTTGGCTGATGGATTTAAATAGATTTGATGTTTTATTGGTGTTTATACATGTTTGATTCAATTAATATATTAGGTTGTTTAGCCACATGTGTTATATTTCATGATCAATGTATGAAAAAGTGTGTTTCGGATCAAAAGAGAAAACTTGCTAACCAGAAATGATGCGAGGAACTCTCAAAGTTTGAATTCAACAATTAATATCTATAAGAAATGCAATTCAAAATCAAGGACACGATTGTTTGTTAAATTGAATGAATTCATCTTATAGATGGTCCATGGGCATTTTCTTCATTACGAATATAGTTATGAGGAAGGAAACAAAAGTTAATTTCAAGGTTATTGCATGAAAAATAGCCCCGGTAACAACAAGAGGAGCCTAATTAATATGAGGTGATTAGAAAATCTTATTATTTAGGAATTAAACCAGTTAACATTTGTACGAAATGCAAACCATGATGAATGGCACCTTTGGCTGATGGAATTAAATAGATTTGATGTTTCATTGGTGTTTATACATGTTTAATTCAATTAATATATTAGGTTGTTTAGCCACATGTGTTATATTTCATGATCAATGCATCAAAAAGTGTGTTTGGAATCAAAAGAAAAAACTTGCTAACTAGAAATGATGCGAGGAACTCTCTATTTTTAAATTCAACAATTAATATCTATAAGAAATGCAATTCAAAATCAAGGACACCATTGTTTGTTAAATTGAATGAATTCATCGTATAGATGGTCCATGGGCATTTTTTTCATTTTGAATATAGTTATGAAGAAGGAAACAAAAGTTAATTTCAAGGTTATTGCATGAAAAATAGCCCCGGTAACAACAAGAGGAGCCTAATTAATATGAGGTGATTAGAAAATCTCATTATTTAGGAATTAAACCAGTTAATATTTGTACGAAATGCAAACCATGATGAATGGCACCTTTGGCTGATGGAATTAAATAGATTTGATGTTTTATTGTTGTTTATACATGTTTAATTCAATTAATATATTAGGTTGTTTAGCCACATGTGTTATATTTCATGATCAATGTATGAAAAAGTGTGTTTGGAATCGAAAGAAAAAACGTGCTAACTAGAAATGGTGCGAGGAACTCTCTATTTTTGAATTCAACAATTAATATCTATAAGAAATGCAATTCAAAATCAAGGACACCATTGTTTGTTAAATTGAATGAATTCATCTTATAAATGGTCCATGGGCATTTTCTTCATAATGAATATAGTTATTAAGAAAGAAACACAAGTTAATTTCAAGGTTATTGCATGAAAAATAGCCCTGGCAACAACAAGAGGAGCCTAATTAACATGAGGTGATTAGAAATTCTCATTGTCTAGGAGTTGAACCAGTTAACATTTGTACGAAATGCAAACCATGATGAATGGCACCTTTGGCTGATGGATTTAAATAGATTTGGATTTTTATAGGTGTTTATACTTGTTTGATTCATTTAATATACTAGGTTGTTTAGCCACATGTGTTTATTTCATAATGAATGTATCAAAAAGTGTGTTTGTAATCAAAAGAGGAAACTTGCTAACCAGAAATGATGCGAGGAACTCTCTATTTTTGAATTTTATAATTAATATCAATAAGAAATGCAATTCAAAATCAAGGACTCCCTTGTTTGTTAAATTGAATGAATTCATCTTATAGAAGATCCAGGGGCATTTTTTCATAATGAATATAGTTATTAAGAAGGAATCATAAGTAAATTTCAAGGGTTATTGCATGAAAAATAGTCGTGGCAAAAACAAGAAAAGTCTCATTAACATTAGGTGATTAGAATGTCTCATTATTTATGAATTAAACCAGTTAACATTTGTACGAAATGCAAACCATGATGAATGGCACCTTTGGCTGATGGATTTAAATAGATTTGGATTTTTATAGGTGTTTATACTTGTTTGATTCATTTAATATTCTAGGTTGTTTAGCCGCATGTATTTATTTGATAATGAATGTATCAAAAAGGGTGTTTGGAATCAAAAGAGGAAACTTGCTAACCAGAAATGATGCAAGGAACTCTCTATTTTTGAATTCTATAATTAATATCAATAAGAAATGCAATTCAAAATCAAGGACACCATTGTTTGTTAAATTGAATGAATTCATCTTATAGATGGTCGATGGGCATTTTCTTCATAATGAATATAGTTATTAAGAAAGAAACACAAGTTAATTTCAAGGTTATTGCATGAAAATTAGTCCTGGTAACAACAAGAGGAGCCTAATTAACATGAGGTGATTAGAAAATCTCATTATTTAGGAATTAAACCAGTTAACATTTGTACGAAATGCAAACCATGATGAATGGCACCTTTGGCTGATGGATTCAAATAGATTAGATGTTTTATTGGTGTTTATACATGTTTGATTCAATTAATATATTAGGTTGTTTAGCCACATGTGTTATATTTCATGATCAATGTATCAAAAAGTGTGTTTGGGATCAAAGGAGGAAACTTGCTAACCAGAAATGATGCGAGGAACTCTCTATGTTTGAATTCAACAATTAATATCTATAAGAAATGCAATTCAAAATCAAGGACACCATTGTTTGTTAAATTGAATGAATTCATCTTATAGATGGTCCATGGGCATTTTCTTCATAACGAATATAGTTATCAAGAAGGAAACAAAAGTTAATTTCAAGGTTATTGCATGAAAAATAGCCCAGGTAACAACAAGAGGAGCCTAATTAACATGAGGTGATTAGAAAATCTCATTATTTAGGAATTAAACCAGTTAACATTTGTACGAAATGCAAACCATGATGAATGGCACCTTTGGCTGATGGAATTAAATAGATTTGATGTTTTATTGGTGTTTAGACATGTTTAATTCAATTAATATATTAGGTTGTTTAGCCACATGTGTTATATTTCATGATCAATGTATCAAAAAGTGTGTTTGGAATCAAAAGAAAAAACTTGCTAACTAGAAATGATGCGAGGAACTCTCTATTTTTGAATTCAACAATTAAAATCTATAAGAAAAGCAATTCAAAATCAAGGACACCATTGTTTGTTAAATTGAATGAATTCATCTTATAGATGGTCCATGGGCATTTTCTTCATATTGAATATAGTTATTAAGAAAGAAACACAAGTTAATTTCAAGGTTATTGCATGAAAAATAGCCCTGGCAACAACAAGAGGAGCCTAATTAACATGAGGTGATTAGAAATTCTCATTATCTAGGAGTTGAACCAGTTAACATTTGTACGAATGCAAACCATGTTGAATGGCACCTTTGGCTGATGGATTTAAATAGATTTGGATTTTTATAGGTGTTTATACTTGTTTGATTCATTTAATATACTAGGTTGTTTAGCCACATGTGTTATATTTCATTATCAAAGTATCAAAAAGTGGCTTTGGAATCAAAAGAGGAGCCTTATTAACCAAAAATGATTGGAGGAACTCTCTATTTTTGAATTCAATAATTAATATCAATAAGAAATGCAATTTAAAATCAAGGACACGATTGTTTGTAAAATTGAATGAATTGATGTAATTGATGGCCGACGTGTAATTTTTTCGTAATGAATATAGTTATTGAGAAAGAAAGAAATGTTAATTTCAGGGTTATTGCATGAAAATTAGTCCTGGTAACAACAAGAGGAGCCTAATTAACATGAGGTGATTAGAAAATCTCATTATTTAGGAATTAAACCAGTTAACATTTGTACGAAATGCAAACCATGATGAATGGCACCTTTGGCTGATGGATTTAAATAGATTTGATGTTTTATTGGTGTTTATACATGTTTGATTCAATTAATATATTAGGTTGTTTAGCCACATGTGTTATATTTCATGATCAATGTATCAAAAAGTGTGTTTGGGATCAAAAGTGGAAACTTGCTAACCAGAAATGATGCGAGGAACTCTCTATGTTTGAATTCAACAATTAATATCTATAAGAAATGCAATTCAAAATCAAGGACACCATTGTTTGTTAAATTGAATGAATTCATCTTATAGATGGTCCATGGGCATTTACTTCATAACGAATATAGTTATTAAGAAGGAAACAAAAGTTAATTTCAAGGTTATTGCATGAAAAATAGCCCCGATAACAACAAGAGGAGCCTAATTAACATGAGGTGATTAGAAAATCTCATTATTTAGGAATTAAACCAGTTAACATTTGTACGAAATGCAAACCATGATGAATGGCACCTTTGGCTGATGGAATTAAATAGATTTGATGTTTTATTGGTTTTTATACATGTTTAATTCAATTAATATATTAGGTTGTTTAGCCAAATGTGTTATATTTCATGATCAATGTATCAAAAAGTGTGTTTGGAATCAAAAGAAAAAACTTGCTAACTAGAAATTATGCGAGGAACTCTCTATTTTTGAATTCAACAATTAATATCTATAAGAAATGCAATTCAAAATCAAGGACACCATTGTTTGTTAAATTGAATGAATTCATCTTATAGATGGTCCATGGGCATTTTCTTCATAATGAATATAGTTATTAAGAAAGAAACACAAGTTAATTTCAAGGTTATTGCATGAAAAATAGCCCTGGCAACAACAAGAGGAGCCTCAATAACATGAGGTGATTAGAAATTCTCATTATCTTGGAGTTGAACCAGTTAACATTTGTACGAAATGCAAACCATGATGAATGGCACCTTTGGCTGATGGATTTAAATAGATTTGATGTTTTATTGGTGTTTATACATGTTTGATTCAATTAATATATTAGGTTGTTTAGCCACATGTGTTTATTTCATAATGAATGTATCAAAAAGTGTGTTTGTAATCAAAAGAGGAAACTTGCTAACCACAAATGATGCGAGGAACTCTCTATTTTTGAATTCTATAATTAATATCAATAAGAAATGCAATTCAAAATCAAGGACTCCATTGTTTGTTAAATTGAATGAATTCATCTTATAGATGGTCCAGGGGCATTTTTTCATAATGAATATAGTTATTAAGAAGGAATCATAAGTAAATTTCAAGGGTTATTGCATGAAAAATAGTCGTGGCAAAAACAAGAGAAGTCTAATTAACATTAGTTGATTAGAATGTCTATGTATTTTTGAATTAAACCAGTTAACATTTTTACGAAATGCAAACAATGATGAATGGCACCTTTGGATGATGGATTTAAATAGATTTGGAGATTTATTGGTGTATATACTTGTTTGATAGAATTAATATACTAGGTTGTTTAGCCACATGTGTTATATTTCATGATCAAAGTATCAAAAAGTGGCTTTGGAATCAAAAGAGGAGCCTTATTAACCAAAAATGATTGGAGGAACTCTCTATTTTTGAATTCAACAATTAATATAAATAAGAAATGCAATTCAAAATCAAGGACACCATTTATTGTTAAATTGAATGAATTCATGTAATTGATGGCCGACGTGTAATTTTTTCGTAATGAATATAGTTATTGAGAAAGAAACACAAGTTAATTTCAAGGTTATTGCATGAAAAATAGCCCTGGCAACAACAAGAGGAGCCTCAATAACATGAGGTGATTAGAAATTCTCATTATCTTGGAGTTGAACCAGTTAACATTTGTACGAAATGCAAACCATGATGAATGGCACCTTTGGCTGATGGATTTAAATAGATTTGATGTTTTATTGGTGTTTATACATGTTTGATTCAATTAATATATTAGGTTGTTTAGCCACATGTGTTTATTTCATAATGAATGTATCAAAAAGTGTGTTTGTAATCAAAAGAGGAAACTTGCTAACCACAAATGATGCGAGGAACTCTCTATTTTTGAATTCTATAATTAATATCAATAAGAAATGCAATTCAAAATCAAGGACTCCATTGTTTGTTAAATTGAATGAATTCATCTTATAGATGGTCCAGGGGCATTTTTTCATAATGAATATAGTTATTAAGAAGGAATCATAAGTAAATTTCAAGGGTTATTGCATGAAAAATAGTCGTGGCAAAAACAAGAGAAGTCTAATTAACATTAGTTGATTAGAATGTCTATGTATTTTTGAATTAAACCAGTTAACATTTTTACGAAATGCAAACAATGATGAATGGCACCTTTGGATGATGGATTTAAATAGATTTGGAGATTTATTGGTGTATATACTTGTTTGATAGAATTAATATACTAGGTTGTTTAGCCACATGTGTTATATTTCATTATCAAAGTATCAAAAAGTGGCTTTGGAATCAAAAGAGGAGCCTTATTAACCAAAAATGATTGGAGGAACTCTCTATTTTTGAATTCAATAATTAATATCAATAAGAAATGCAATTTAAAATCAAGGACACGATTGTTTGTAAAATTGAATGAATTGATGTAATTGATGGCCGACGTGTAATTTTTTCGTAATGAATATAGTTATTGAGAAAGAAAGAAATGTTAATTTCAGGGTTATTGCATGAAAATTAGTCCCGGTAACAACAAGAGGAGCCTAATTAACATGAGGTGATTAGAAAATCTCATTATTTAGGAATTAAACCAGTTAACATTTGTACGAAATGCAAACCATGATGAATGGCACCTTTGGCTGATGGATTTAAATAGATTTGATGTTTTATTGGTGTTTATACATGTTTGATTCAATTAATATATTAGGTTGTTTAGCCACATGTGTTATATTTCATGATCAATGTATCAAAAAGTGTGTTTGGGATTAAAAGAGGAAACTTGCTAACCAGAAATGATGCGAGGAACTCTCTATGTTTGAATTCAACAATTAATATCTATAAGAAATGCAATTCAAAATCAAGGACACCATTGTTTGTTAAATTGAATGAATTCATCTTATAGATGGTCCATGGGCATTTTCTTCATAACGAATATAGTTATTAAGAAGGAAACAAAAGTTAATTTCAAGGTTATTGCATGAAAAATAGCCCCGTAACAACCAGAGGAGCCTAATTAACATGAGGTGATTAGAAAATCTCATTATTTAGGAATTAAACCAGTTAACATTTGTACGAAATGCAAACCATGATGAATGGCACCTTTGGCTGATGGAATTAAATAGATTTGATGTTTTATTGGTTTTTATACATGTTTAATTCAATTAATATATTAGGTTGTTTAGCCACATGTGTTATATTTCATAATGAATGTATCAAAAAGTGTGTTTGTAATCAAAAGAGGAAACTTGCTAACCACAAATGATGCGTGGAACTCTCTATTTTTGAATTCTATAATTAATATCAATAAGAAATGCAATTCAAAATCAAGGACTCCATTGTTTGTTAAATTGAATGAATTCATCTTATAGATGGTCCAGGGGCATTTTTTCATAATGAATATAGTTATTAAGAAGGAATCATAAGTAAATTTCAAGGGTTATTGCATGAAAAATAGTCGTGGCAAAAACAAGAGAAGTCTAATTAACATTAGGTGATTAGAATGTCTATGTATTTTTGAATTAAACCAGTTAACATTTTTACGAAATGCAAACAATGATGAATGGCACCTTTGGATGATGGATTTAAATAGATTTTGAGATTTATTGGTGTATATACTTGTTTAATAGAATTAATATACTAGGTTGTTTAGCCACATGTGTTATATTTCATGATCAAAGTATCAAAAAGTGGCTTTGGAATCAAAAGAGGAGCCTTATTAACCAAAAATGATTGGAGGAACTCTCTATTTTTGAATTCAACAATTAATATAAATAAGAAATGCAATTCAAAATCAAGGACACCATTTCTTGTTAAATTGAATGAATTCATGTAATTGATGGCCGACGTGTAATTTTTTCGTAATGAATATAGTTATTGAGAAAGAAAGAAATGTTAATTTCAGGGTTATTGCATGAAAATTAGTCCTGGTAACAACAAGAGGAGCCTAATTAACATGAGGTGATTAGAAAATCTCATTATTTAGGAATTAAACCAGTTAACATTTGTACGAAATGCAAACCATGATGAATGGCACCTTTGGCTGATGGATTCAAATAGATTTGATGTTTTATTGGTGTTTATACATGTTTGATTCAATTAATATATTAGGTTGTTTAGCCACATGTGTTATATTTCATGATCAATGCATCAAAAAGTGTGTTTGGGATCAAAGGAGGAAACTTGCTAACCAGAAATGATGTGAGGAACTCTCTATGTTTGAATTCAACAATTAATATCTATAAGAAATGCAATTCAAAATCAAGGACACCATTGTTTGTTAAATTGAATGAATTCATCTTATAGATGGTCCATGGGCATTTTCTTCATAACGAATATAGTTATTAAGAAGAAAACAAAAGTTAATTTCAAGGTTATTGCATGAAAAATAGCCCAGGTAACAACAAGAGGAGCCTAATTAACATGAGGTGATTAGAAAATCTCATTATTTAGGAATTAAACCAGTTAACATTTGTACAAAATGCAAACCATGATGAATGGCACCTTTGGCTGATGGAATTAAATAGATTTGATGTTTTATTGGTGTTTATACATGTTTAATTCAATTAATATATTAGGTTGTTTAGCCACATGTGTTATATTTCATGATCAATGTATCAAAAAGTGTGTTTGGAATCAAAAGAAAAAACTTGCTAACTAGAAATGATGCGAGGAACTCTCTATTTTTGAATTCAACAATTAATATCTATAAGAAAAGCAATTCAAAATCAAGGACACCATTGTTTGTTAAATTGAATGAATTCATCTTATAGATGGTCCATGGGCATTTTCTTCATAATGAATATAGTTATTAAGAAAGAAACACAAGTTAATTTCAAGGTTATTGCATGAAAAATAGCCCTGGCAACAACAAGAGGAGCCTAATTAACATGAGGTGATTAGAAATTCTCATTATCTAGGAGTTAAACCAGTTAACAATTGTACGAAATGCAAACCATGTTGAATGGCACCTTTGGCTGATGGATTTAAATAGATTTGGATTTTTATAGGTGTTTATACTTGTTTGATTAATTTAATATACTAGGTTGTATAGCCACATGTGTTAGATTTCATTATCAAAGTATCAAAAAGTGGCTTTGGCATCAAAAGAGGAGCCTTATTAACCAAAAATGATTGGAGGAACTCTCTATTTTTGAATTCAACAATTAATATCAATAAGAAATGCAATTTAAAATCAAGGACACCATTGCTTGTTAAATTGAATGAATTCATGTAATTGATGGCCGACGTGTAATTTTTTCGTAATGAATATAGTTATTAAGAAAGAAAGAAATGTTAATTTCAGGGTTATTGCATGAAAATTAGTCCCAGTAACAACAAGAGGAGCCTAATTAACATGAGGTGATTAGAAATTCTCATTATTTAGGAATTAAACCAGTTAACATTTGTACGAAATGCAAACTATGATGAATGGTACCTTTGGCTGATGGATTTAAATAGATTTGATGTTTTATTGGTGTTTGTACATGTTTGATTCAATTAATATATTAGGTTGTTTAGCCACATGTGTTATATTTCATGATCAATGTATCAAAAAGTGTGTTTGGAATCAAAAGAAAAAACTTGCTAACTAGAAATTATGCGAGGAACTCTCTATTTTTGAATTCAACAATTAATATCTATAAGAAATGCAATTCAAAATCAAGGACACCATTGTTTGTTAGATTGAATGAATTCATCTTGTAGATGGTCCATGGGCATTTTCTTCATAATGAATATAGTTATTAAGAAAGAAACACAAGTTAATTTCAAGGTTATTGCATGAAAAATAGCCCTGGCAACATCAAGAGGAGCCTAAATAACATAAGGTGATTAGAAATTCTCATTATCTAGGAGTTGAACCAGTTAACATTGGTATGAAATGCAAACCATGTTGAATGGCACCTTTGGCTGATGGATTTAAATAGATTTGGATTTTTATAGGTGTTTATACTTGTTTGATTCATTTAATATACTAGGTTGTTTAGCCACATGTGTTATATTTCATTATCACAGTATCAAAAAGTGGCTTTGGAATCAAAAGAGGAGCCTTATTAACCAAAAATGATTGGAGGAACTCTCTATTTTTGAATTCAACAATTAATATCAATAAGAAATGCAATTTAAAATCAAGGACACGATTGTTTGTAAAATTGAATGAATTCATGTAATTGATGGCCGACGTGTAATTTTTTCGTAATGAATATAGTTATTGAGAAAGAAAGAAATGTTAATTTCAGGGTCATTGCATGAAAATTAGTCCTGGTAACAACAAGAGGTGCCTAATTAACATGAGGTGATTAGAAATTCTCATTATCTAGGAGTTGAACCAGTTAACATTTGTACGAAATGCAAAACCATGTTGAATGGCACCTTTGGCTGATGGATTTAAATAGATTTAAATTTTTATAGGTGTTTATACTTGTTTGATTCATTTAATATACTAGGTTGTTTAGCCACATGTGTTTATTTCATAATGAATGTATCAAAAAGTGTGTTTGTAATCAAAAGAGGAAACTTGCTAACCACAAATGATGCGAGGAACTCTCTATTTTTGAATTCTATAATTAATATCAATAAGAAATGCAATTCAAAATCAAGGACTCCATTGTTTGTTAAATTGAATGAATTCATCTTATAGATGTTCCAGGGGCATTTTTTCATCATGAATATAGTTATTAAGAAGGAATCATAAGTAAATTTCAAGGGTTATTGCATGAAAAATAGTCGTGGCAAAAACAAGAGAAGTCTAATTAACATTAGGTGATTAGAATGTCCCATTATTTATGAATTAAACCAGTTAACATTTTTACGAAATGCAAACAATGATGAATGACACCTTTGGATGATGGATTTAAATAGATTTGGAGATTTATTGGTGTATATACTTGTTTGATAGAATTAATATACTAGGTTGTTTAGCCACATGTGTTATATTTCATGATTAAAGTATCAAAAATTGGCTTTGGAATCAAAAGAGGAGCCTTATTAACCAAAAATGATTGGAGGAACTCTCTATTTTTGAATTCAACAATTAATATAAATAAGAAATGGAATTCAAAATCAAGGACACCATTGCTTGTTAAATTGAATGAATTCATGTAATTGATGGCCGACGTGTAATTTTTTCGTAATGAATATAGTTATTAAGAAAGAAAGAAATGTTAATTTCAGGGTTATTGCATGAAAATTAGTCCCAGTAACAACAAGAGGAGCCTAATTAACATGAGGTGATTAGAAATTCTCATTATTTAGGAATTAAACCAGTTAACATTTGTACGAAATGCAAACTATGATGAATGGTACCTTTGGCTGATGGATTTAAATAGATTTGATGTTTTATTGGTGTTTGTACATGTTTGATTCAATTAATATATTAGGTTGTTTAGCCACATGTGTTATATTTCATGATCAATGTATCAAAAAGTGTGTTTGGGATCAAAAGAGGAAACTTGCTAACCAGAAATGATGCGAGGAACTCTCTATGTTTGAATTCAACAATTAATATCTATAAGAAATGCAATTCAAAATCAAGGACACCATGGTTTGTTAAATTGAATGAATTCATCTTATAGATGGTCCATGGGCATTTTCTTCATAACGAATATAGTTATTAAGAAGGAAACAAAAGATAATTTCAAGGTTATTGCATGAAAAATAGCCCCGGTAACAACAAGAGGAGCCTAATTAACATGAGGTGATTAGAAAATCTCATTATTTAGGAATTAAACCAGTTAACATTTGTACGAAATGCAAACCATGACGAATGGCACCTTTGGCTGATGGAATTAAATAGATTTGATGTTTTATTGGTGTTTCTACATGTTTAATTCAATTAATATATTAGGTTGTTTAGCCACATGTGTTATATTTCATGATCAATGTATCAAAAAGTGTGTTTGGAATCAAAAGAAAAAACTTGCTAACTAGAAATGATGCGAGGAACTCTCTATTTTTGAATTCAACAATTAATATCTATAAGAAATGCAATTCAAAATCAAGGACACCATTGTTTGTTAAATTGAATGAATTCATCTTATAGATGGTCCATGGGCATTTTCTTCATAATGAATATAGTTATTAAGAAAGAAACACAAGTTAATTTCAAGGTTATTGCATGAAAAATAGCCCTGGCAACAACAAGAGGAGCCTAAATAACATGAGGTGATTAGAAATTCTCATTATCTAGGAGTTGAACCAGTTAACATTTGTACGAAATGCAAACCATGTTGAATGGCACCTTTGGCTGATGGATTTAAATAGATTTGGATTTTTATAGGTGTTTATACTTGTTTGATTCATTTAATACACTAGGTTGTTTAGCCACATGTGTTTATTTCATAATGAATGTATCAAAAAGTGTGTTTGTAATCAAAAGAGGAAACTTGCTAACCACAAATGATGCGAGGAACTCTCTATTTTTTGAATTCTATAATTAATATCAATAAGAAATGCAATTCAAAATCAAGGACTCCATTGTTTGTTAAATTGAATGAATTCATCTTATAGATGGTCCAGGGGCATTTTTTCATAATGAATATAGTTATTAAGAAGGAATCATAAGTAAATTTCAAGGGTTATTTCATGAAAAATAGTCGTGGCAAAAACAAGAGAAGTCTAATTAACATTAGTTGATTAGAATGTCTATGTATTTTTGAATTAAACCAGTTAACATTTTTACGAAATGCAAACAATGATGAATGGCACCTTTGGATGATGGATTTAAATAGATTTGGAGATTTATTGGTGTATATACTTGTTTGATAGAATTAATATACTAGGTTTTTTTAGCCACATGTGTTATATTTCATGATCAAAGTATCAAAAAGTGGCTTTGGAATCAAAAGAGGAGCCTTATTAACCAAAAATGATTGGAGGAACTCTCTATTTTTGAATTCAACAATTAATATAAATAAGAAATGCAATTCAAAATCAAGGACACCATTTCTTGTTAAATTGAATGAATTCATGTAATTGATGGTCGACGTGTAATTTTTTCGTAATGAATATAGTTATTGAGAAAGAAAGAAATGTTAATTTCAGGGTTATTGCATGAAAATTAGTCCTGGTAACAACAAGAGGAGCCTAATTAACATGAGGTGATTAGAAAATCTCATTATTTAGGAATTAAACCAGTTAACATTTGTACGAAATGCAAACCATGATGAATGGCACCTTTGGCTGATGGATTCAAATAGATTTGATGTTTTATTGGTGTTTATACATGTTTGATTCAATTAATATATTAGGTTGTTTAGCCACATGTGTTATATTTCATGATCAATGTATCAAAAAGTGTGTTTGGGATCAAAGGAGGAAACTTGCTAACCAGAAATGATGCGAGGAACTCTCTACGTTTGAATTCAACAATTAATATCTATAAGAAATGCAATTCAAAATCAAGGACACCATTGTTTGTTAAATTGAATGAATTCATCTTATAGATGGTCCATGGGCATTTTCTTCATAACGAATATAGTTATTAAGAAGGAAACAAAAGTTAATTTCAAGGTTATTGCATGAAAAATAGCCCAGGTAACAACAAGAGGAGCCTAATTAACATGAGGTGATTAGAAAATCTCATTATTTAGGAATTAAACCAGTTAACATTTGTACGAAATGCAAACCATGATGAATGGCACCTTTGGCTGATGGAATTAAATAGATTTGATGTTTTATTGGTGTTTATACATGTTTAATTCAATTAATATATTAGGTTGTTTAGCCACATGTGTTATATTTCATGATCAATGTATCAAAAAGTGTGTTTGGAATCAAAAGAAAAAACTTGCTAACTAGAAATGATGCGAGGAACTTTCTATTTTTGAATTCAACAATTAAAATCTATAAGAAAAGCAATTCAAAATCAAGGACACCATTGTTTGTTAAATTGAATGAATTAATCTTATAGATGGTCCATGGGCATTTTCTTCATAATGAATATAGTTATTAAGAAAGAAACACAAGTTAATTTCAAGGTTATTGCATGAAAAATAGCCCTGGCAACAACAAGAGGAGCCTAATTAACATGAGGTGATTAGAAATTCTCATTATCTAGGAGTTGAACCAATTAACATTTGTACGAATGCAAACCATGTTGAATGGCACCTTTGGCTGATGGATTTAAATAGATTTGGATTTTTATAGGTGTTTATACTTGTTTGATTCATTTAATATACTAGGTTGTTTAGCCACATGTGTTATATTTCATTATCAAAGTATCAAAAAGTGGCTTTGGAATCAAAAGAGGAGCCTTATTAACCAAAAATGATTGGAGGAACTCTCTATTTTTGAATTCAACAATTAATATCAATAAGAAATGCAATTTAAAATCAAGGACACGATTGTTTGTAAAATTGAATGAATTGATGTAATTGATGGCCGACGTGTAATTTTTTCGTAATGAATATAGTTATTGAGAAAGAAAGAAATGTTAATTTCAGGGTTATTGCATGAAAATTAGTCCTGGTAACAACAAGAGGAGCCTAATTAACATGAGGTGATTAGAAAATCTCATTATTTAGGAATTAAACCAGTTAACATTTGTACGAAATGCAAACCATGATGAATGGCACCTTTGGCTGATGGATTTAAATAGATTTGATGTTTTATTGGTGTTTATACATGTTTGATTCAATTAATATATTAGGTTGTTTAGACACATGTGTTATATTTCATGATCAATGTATCAAAAAGTGTGTTTGGGATCAAAAGAGGAAACTTGCTAACCAGAAATGATGCGAGAAACTCTCTATGTTTGAATTCAACAATTAATATCTATAAGAAATGCAATTCAAAATCAAGGACACCATTGTTTGTTAAATTGAATGAATTCATCTTATAGATGGTCCATGGGCATTTTCTTCATAACGAATATAGTTATTAAGAAGGAAACAAAAGTTAATTTCAAGGTTATTGCATGAAAAATAGCGCCGGTAACAACAAGAGGAGCCTAATTAACATGAGGTGATTAGAAAATCTCATTATTTAGGAATTAAACTAGTTAACATTTGTACGAAATGCAAACCATGATGAATGGCACCTTTGGCTGATGGAATTAAATAGATTTGATGTTTTATTGGTTTTTATACATGTTTAATTCAATTAATATATTAGGTTGTTTAGCCACATGTGTTATATTTCATGATCAATGTATCAAAAAGTGTGTTTGGAATCAAAAGAAAAAACTTGCTAACTAGAAATTATGCGAGGAACTCTCTATTTTTGAATTCAACAATTAATATCTATAAGAAATGCAATTCAAAATCAAGGACACCATTGTTTGTTAAATTGAATGAATTCATCTTATAGATGGTCCATGGGCATTTTCTTCATAATGAATATAGTTATTAAGAAAGAAACACAAGTTAATTTCAAGGTTATTGCATGAAAAATAGCCCTGGCAACAACAAGAGGAGCCTCAATAACATGAGGTGATTAGAAATTCTCATTATCTTGGAGTTGAACCAGTTAACATTTGTACGAAAGGCAAACCATGTTGAATGGCACCTTTGGCTGATGGATTTAAATAGATTTGAATTTTTATAGGTGTTTATACTTGTTTGATTCATTTAATACACTAGGTTGTTTAGCCACATGTGTTTATTTCATAATGAATGTATTAAAAAGTGTGTTTGTAATCAAAAGAGGAAACTTGCTAACCAGAAATGATGCGAGGAACTCTCTATTTTTGAATTCTATAATTAATATCAATAAGAAATGCAATTCAAAATCAAGGACTCCATTGTTTGTTAAATTGAATGAATTCATCTTATAAATGGTCCAGGGGCATTTTTTCATAATGAATATAGTTATTAAGAAGGAATCATAAGTAAATTTCAAGGGTTATTGCATGAAAAATAGTCGTGGCAAAAACAAGAGAAGTCTAATTAACATTAGGTGATTAGAATGTCTATGTATTTTTGAATTAAACCAGTTAACATTTTTACGAAATGCAAACAATGATGAATGGCACCTTTGGATGATGGATTTAAATAGATTTTGAGATTTATTGGTGTATATACTTGTTTAATAGAATTAATATACTAGGTTGTTTAGCCACATGTGTTATATTTCATGATCAAAGTATCAAAAAGTGGCTTTGGAATCAAAAGAGGAGCCTTATTAACCAAAAATGATTGGAGGAACTCTCTATTTTTGAATTCAACAATTAATATAAATAAGAAATGCAATTCAAAATCAAGAACACCATTTCTTGTTAAATTGAATGAATTCATGTAATTGATGGCCGACGTGTAATTTTTTCGTAATGAATATAGTTATTGAGAGAGAAAGAAAGAAATGTTAATTTCAGGGTTATTGCATGAAAATTAGTCCTGGTAACAACAAGAGGAGCCTAATTAACATGAGGTGATTAGAAATTCTCATTATTTAGGAATTAAACCAGTTAACATTTGTACGAAATGCAAACCATGATGAATGGCAACCTTTGGCTGATGGATTTAAATAGATTTGATGTTTTATTGTTTAGCCATATGTGTATATATTTCATGATCAATGTATCAAAAAGTGTGTTTGGGATCAAAAGAGGAAACTTGCTAACCAGAAATGATGCGAGGTAACACTCTCTATTGTTTGAATTCAACAATTAATAATCTATAAGAAAATGCAATTCAAAAAATCAAGGGACACCTTAATATTAGGTTGTTTAGCCACATG